>SNQJ01S0008334.1:174507-202707 GCA_010110895.2 Picea sitchensis | reverse complement strand
GTGTCTTTAGACACCACATCTTATCTTAGAAAAAAATTCCTCTTCGATTATCTGTAGTTCTATTTATATTTTTTGTATCAGGTTACACCCAATCCCCAACATGGTATCAGAGTTGATGGTTTGAAACCTCGCATGTTGTTTGTGAATCATGTTGAGTCTGATCTATTGTGTGATTGAATCTGGGCCAATAATTTGTAGACTATAACTTTTGAAAATAGATCTCATCTGTATAGATATCGAATATGGCTTCAAATATCGATCTCAAAATTTTGAATGGATCAAATTATGTGGTATGAGATCCAAACATGGAAACCCTACTAAAGAGTAAAGGAATGTGGCAGTATATGAAGATTGCAATTCCATATCTAACAGATGATCAAGCAAATATCAATGTTGATGGAAAGAAGGATGAGCCTCTAGGGGTCATCATGGCCTATATCTCACAGGAGATTCAATTTCACATCAATGGAATCGACTTCCCTCATCAATTATGGAATAAGTTGAAATTGTTGTTCGACAGAGTCGATGAAATCCACATCATACAATTGGAGAAAGAGTTGATATCTCTCAATCCTCATTATTTTGATAGAATAGAGAACTATTTAGCGTGTGTGAAGGAACTGCAGTTGAAATTGGGAGAATGGGGAAAGAATTACCAAAATAAATACGAACAACTCATCGAGTTGGTCTGGATGAATTTGAGAACAACATTCGATGTGTTTGTTTCTCCTTTCCACACCAACTAGCAAGTGCACAAGGAAGATGGTAAAGTCTACACATTTGAATCTTTTTGTGGCCTTTTGATTATTGATCGGCATAGATTTCTTAATGAAAGTAAGCTTGGTGGTAAACATAAATCCCACTTGCTCAAGGGAAAGGGAAAATCAAATCACAAGGAAAGAACACCTAAATTTTTTAAGTCTACAGTCGATGGAAACTCAGAACATGGTTGATGGTTTACTTAAAGTTTTTTCCCCTGACAAAGTCTTTAAAGGCTATGTGCTTGGCAAGCATCATCGGGGGCCTTTTGAATCTGGTAAAGTGTGGTGCAAAAATAACCTCATGGAGTTGGTTCACAGTGATCTATGTTGCATAAATATACCTTCCTTAGCAGGTGCAAGGTATATATTAACTTTCATTGGTGATCTCTCTTGTTTCACTTAGGTTTATTTTATGAAGAATAATAATCTTGTCTTTGAGAATTTCAAAGACTTTAGATCCTTTGTTGAAAACAAATGTGGTCGACCCATCAAGTACCTGAGATCAGACAATGGTGGTGAGTATGTTAATCGAACCTTTGAAGAATACTTTGTTCGATCTAGTATTGACTAGTAGCAATCAATTTCTCATACACCTCAGTAGAATGGAGTTGCAAAATGAAAAAATAGGACGTTAGTCAAAATGGGTAGATGTGTTTTGTAGGCCAAAGATTTACCTTCCCGCTTCTAGTTTGAAGTTGTCTAGTTTTCATACTATCAACTCAATCGCATCTCGACTTGAGTTTTTTCCATTGGTGACTCCAGTCAAACAATGGTATGGAAGGAAGCCTTCAGTTAGCCACCTCCATGTGTTTAGATGTGTTACATGTGCTCATATTTTTTACGATTGCAGAAAGAAGTTGGATGCAAAGAGTCATGTTTGCATTGTGATGGGATACTCTGAAGAGTATAAATCCTATTGATTGTTTGATCTTGTCAAGAGGAAAATCATTATCGCATACAATGCATGGTTTGATGAGAAGTCTTTTGGCATCAAGTTGTTAAATGCCTCCTCTGGTTTGTTACAGGAAGATCGCTTTGATGTTGTTTCTAACTCTGGTTCTCATATTCTATTTTTTAGTTATTCAACTAGATAGTCGAACTCTAATCCTGTTTCGACTAGACCGTCGACCTCTGAATCAATTGGTCAGTTGATATATGTTTCAACTGGTCCACCATATTTGTCGAATGAAATTGTTATGATTTCTTATAATCCTTTTATGGTGCATAGAATTTTACCCCTTTTCTGTCTACCCAGATGCGTTTCCAAGACCATTGAAGTTGTTGGACCTAATATCAGTGAAATTTCTTCAAACTGACAAACTTGAATTCAAAATCAACATGCTAGAGTTACATCGATGGCTCATGTACTTGAAATTTCTGATCTTGTTACCTACTCATATGCCCAAGGTCAACCTGAATGGGATCAGGCTATGCAGACATAATTAGATTATTTTTCAAAGAATAACTCTTGGGACTTAGTTCCCCAACCATAAGGAAATAATGTCGTGAAGTTTTGAAGGGCCTAAAGGACCAAATTTACCTTTGAGGGTGTTTTTGAGCGTCACAAATCTCACTTGGTTGTGAAGTTATTTTCTCAACAAGAAGGCACCGACTCCATGTTTCAAGATGGTTGATTGTAAGCCATGAGCTGCTCATTTTAATTTTGGAGTAAAGCTAAACAAAACTCATCAAACTCCCAAAGTCGATGCTACACTCTATCGAAAAATGGTCGACGGTCTTATTTATCTTACTCATAGTCGACCTGACATTTCCTTTGTTGTTATTTTGGTTTCTCTATTTATGCAGGATCTGGATCCTAGAGAAAGCCAGTGGAAAGAAATCAAATGACTTGTCCATTATCTCAAACTCATTTTGGTATCACGTGTTGTCAAAGTTAAGACTCGTTGGTCAGCTTCACCGACTCTAACTTGGCAGGCGACAGTGAGGATCAGAAGTCCACTTCTAGTTGTTTGTTTCGCTTCATCATTGGCCTATTGGTTTGGTCATACGAGAAACAGAAGGTAGTCTCCTTGTCGACTACAGAAGAATAATACAGTGGCATTGTTCATGTAGGTACAAAGACAGTCTAGATTCCCCAACTTCTGTGTGAACTTGGATTTCATGTTCAGACCTAGACCATTATCTATTGTGATAATCAGGATTCCATTCAAGTTGTTTACAACCATGTTTCCCATGGTAAGATTAAGCATGTTGAGCTCCATGCTCACTATTTGAGACGATTGGTTCATGAGAACATTGTCTCTCTTGTCTATTGCAAAACAGATGATTAGGCAATCGATATCTTCACTAAGACATTATCTAAAGATAATATTATCAAGCTCCATACAATGCTTGGGATTCATGAAGCTACAATTATGGGGGAGTGTCATACTGATGTAATTTCACCTCTTGAATCTCCAGAGCCATGTGTTGATGGGGGGTTGTTGGAACATCAATTTATGATGGTTCATCGCACTTCTATTGGAATCATTTGGTCCAAAGGTCGACCTACATATGGAAACAATCATTTGGGAAATCGACCAAATCTCTAAATCAATCAATTGAGTAGTCGACAAGCCTGTTAGTCGGATAGTCGACCAGCAGTCGAAGACAATCGGTTTGTGGATCGACTATTCAAGCAATCGACTACGAGTTGGATGCATGGACAGTTGGGTTGAGCATTCTTGTCAAGTCAACTTGATAGTGTGTATTTGATGGAGTCATCTCCAACCACTGACGGTTATATGTGGACAAGATCTTCCCGATTCCAAGGAAGTTGGTTAGATATTGAAGCTATAAATAGAAAACTCGATGGGTCATTATCATCATGTCGATATTCTTGTTGTTGTATACAAGATGTCCAATATGCATTGTGATGTTCTGATCACAATGCATTGTGTTTAAGTGTTGTAATGGTGTCTTTAGACACCACCTCTTATCTTTGAAAAAAATTCCTCTTCGATTATCTACAATTATATTTATATCTTTCGTATTAGGTTACACCCAATCCCCAACAAAAGAAGTCTAAAAAGTCTAATTGTTATATGACCCTTGTGATTGATCAAATTATTAAAAGTGTAAACATTATATTAATATTTGAATAAGGAAATCTTAAAAGTGGAGGAAGGCCACTTAAATGGTTTCGAAGAGGTCACCTTGAGTAAGAAAAAATGACTAAACAAAATGAAATCATATATTTATAAAGAAAAAACTAAAGAGAAAAAGAATATATTCTACCAAATAGTTATAAAAGAATAAGTATTAAAATAAAATAAAGATATATTTAGACATAAAGTTATCAAAAGTAATACTGTAATATTATGTTGGAAATAAAAGTCTTACCAAAAGTTATGTAACCTAAAAAAAAATTATGGTGCAAGATCGTGTGTGAGAGACAATGCATAAAAGAAGTTATTTTGTTTTCTATGGAATCTTTGTACTTCGTGGGACTATTTATTATGGAAGAAGATATTTATTTATTATTGAAGAAGATATTTTTTTTTAAGTTTTAATAAAATAAAATGAAGCTTAATAATGAAAAAGATTATTTTGTTTTGGCTATGGAAATAGTGTTTGTATTTTATGAGTCTCTGTCGAAGGCGTAGAGGGACTATAGCGATCGATAATTCATTGAATTCATATTAATATGTCTTTTGACTATAAATTTTTGCATCATTTTTATTGTTCGAACTATAGAACTAAAAACATTATTTTTTATATAATAAAAAAAAACCTTATATGTCATCATCTCATTGGAGAATAGATTCGAAGTCTTATGGCCAACTTCAATATTCCCAATGTTTGAAATGTTTAGATATCCAAAGTTTTGAGCATCGACGCTCCTTTTTAATTTTTTTATTTTTATTGAAATGTTTACATACCGAAAGTTTTGAGCATTGACACTCTTTTTGAGGTACTTGAATAGGCTTGACAGCTTAAACGTTTACATAGTGTGGGGCCCTTAAACATGACTAACAATCTTAAATGTTTACTTAAATAGGCATGTCACAGTACATTTTTCCTCAAATCGTTTCATACAATGTTGCAGTGAATTTGGACAATATTGTTGTCCACCGCCACTCGCATAACCATCATATGTTTCATACTTATTCTATGTTTGGAATGAAATTTAGTCATCATTGAAGATACATATATTGGTTACTGGTTCATTGGTTGCTTCTTGTTCACTGGTTTGTTGGTTGTTGCTTGTTGTTGTTTGGTTCAAATTTGCAAGGTTGAGGTCGTACACGTGTAGTTGGACCTGTTGGTGCTTGTTGATTTCTTTTGTTTGCTTCAACTTTGCAAGGTTGGGGTCATGCACCCGCGGTTGGAGTTGTTTTTTCACTTTACAGGGTTCAAGTCCTGCACCCACAATTGGACTTGTGATTTTTTCGTTCATCGTTGCCGAGTAAGTTTTGATACCATAGTTGCATTCGTACTCATTCTTTGTTGTTTACTATTTGCAGTTTGCAAGTAAGAATGTTAAAGTATTTCCACTTGCATGGTCATCATATGTTTCAGATTTCTTCTATGCTTGGAATGCAATTTAGTCACCATTGAAGATACATATATTTTTTGTTGGTTCATTGGTTGCTACTTGTTTGTTGGTTCGTTGGTTCGTCGGTTGCTGCTTGTTCGTTGGTTCATTGGTTCGTCAGTTTTTGTTTGTTTTTGTTTGGTTCAACTTTGCAAGGTTGAGGTCATGCACCTGCAGTTGGAATTGTTGGTACTTGCTCATTGGTTTGTTTCTTGCTGCTTGCTTTTGTTTTCTTCGACTTTTCAGGGTTGGGATCCTGCACCAACAGTTGGAGTTGTTTTTTTCACTTTGCAAGGTTCAAGTCATGCACCCACAATTGGACCTGTGGTTCTTCCATTCATCATTAATGAGTAAGTTTCAATACCATACTTTCACTCGTATTCGTTGTTTTCATTTTGCAAGTAAGAATGTTTAAGTTTTTATTCATCATTCTTATCCTGCATACTTTCCATGGAGGTTGGTAGATATTTTTCTCTTTCTCTTAAATTTTCCTCTGTGCATGCCAATGTCATCTGCACAACTTCGGCTGTCATATTTTCTAGCATTGCAAATCCTAGTCCTTTGTCGTATGTGACGAAGTGGAAATCTAGCGCCTGAATTGAATAAGGAATTCTTCAGCCTTCACATCTTTCCCTCAATGATATTCCCAACTTGTCCGGGAATGAGTACCTGCCTATCCCATACGGGAATCGAACCTGTGTCTTTCGCATGAAAAATATGATGTCAAGCTTGTTGCCCTTGCAGGATGTTCATGTAGAAGAAAACTGCAAGTAGGTGTAGAAGGGATATGTATGGTACAATGGTGGCTAGGCTACAACAAAATTGCACAAAATTGGCATATCTTTCCCTCGTGCTCTTAAATTTTGCTCCAATTTTTTCTCCAAACTCTGAACCATACCTACATGCCTTTGCAAAATGTTCTTGTAGAAGAAAAATATGTTGAGATGGTGCTAGCAAGAGTAGTCTTCTGTGGATTGCAAATTGTAATATTCAATCTCTATGTTGCTATTTATGCAACATTTCTAACATAATGAATGTTTTTTCAAATGCATTACACCATTTACATCTGAACAAAACCATTATCATTCTAGGATACTTCAGTGTTGATATGCTACAAAATAGTGTCATAAAAAAAACAATTGGAAAACTACATGTGCAATTACAATGTCTACTTTATTTTGGTTAAGATAAAACATGTACAAAACACACTTATTGACCATATATGGTGAAATGTTATCATATCACAATACAACCTCTTGATCTTATACACAGACTAATCTAACCACGATACAATTTGTGACACTTCCGGAGCAGTTTGCAATCAATGATTTTGGTGGCTAGCCTTGTTGTTGCATCACTGATGCGCTTGATGATGATTTTGCGCGACCCTCTTTGTGTGCCATACATCTTTTTCATCTCCTCCACCAGCGCCTTCTCCTTCATTTTGTCGTCAAGGTACTGTGTAGGCCTCTCCCCCCAAGATGGCAAACCTATGATGAAATAAATTAGCTCCACGTCTATGGATACATGCTCTTCCAAGGAAAATTTTGTGGGTGATTGCCATCAACTGCTTGACATCATTGTTTACATCTCGGCCCCTTCCAAAATGTGGAATATCTAGCAAATTTAGAATTATGGGGTTGGTCAATCCGGTTGCCCATTGTTTCGGTTGTAAAATTGGATCATCAAAGGGGCATGTACCTACGTTTTCAAGGTAGACTTGTCTTGCAAATTCCAGGAACTTGTCCATGTTGGCCACATCATGGTCCGAGTAGTGCAGTATTTCCACACATCGTATAAGATTAGTCATGGCATGCACCCCTTCAGGAATGTGCGGTAGGAATATGGTTCTTTTAGCATGTCTGCACAGTGACCTTGCCATGGGTTTTTTTCCCTTTCGTCGTGGTGGTTGGCTTGAGGTTCCAGCCTCCATTGTTCTCTCTATAGCGTAAGCTTTTGACTGGTCGGTAACATATTCCACTAGCCCCTCTTGTTGTTGTGCAGGCTCTACTATGTGTGACTGTCTTGGCGCGACATCTTTTGTGTGTGTTGGGGATGTCCCATTTACCCTCTAGGCTCCTTCAGCGTCTGCAGGTCACGGAAGATTACCTACATCCTCAGCCTACTCGCCCTATCCAGTTTCCTACATGTCAACGTCCATGCCAACCGTTATTGTTGGTTGTGATTCCTCCTCCATAGGTGTGGGGCTTGTTGGTTCCACATGGGGTGAGGGAATTTCGTCCAAGTCGAAAAATTTCACGGCCTGTGTAGTTTCAGGTTCAGTTTCTTTTGTTTTTTGTGGTACTCTATTATGGCTTCGAGCTTTCCTGTCAGCCTAGCTCGGTGCACCAAACTTGGGTGGTTCCATTGTGGTTAATGGTGACTTATGTCGAACCAGTTCTCCCTATATCTATTTCTAAATCAGTTTTCGCGATGTCTGCTCTATCTCTCTGTAATTTCACAATTTCACAATAAGCTTTATGTTGCACGTGTGCCTCCCTTATATAGCAAGTGTCATGAAGCTCCTTAGAGAATCTACCCGAGCTGTGATTTAAATGAAATGGAGCTTCATGCATACGTGACATTCAATTTCCTTGACACCTCCAATTGGCGTGATTAATGCAAAGGCTCTTCGAGAGTATGTGACATTCAAATTTGATAGACGCGGCCAGTTGGCGCCTTTTTGCCGTAACCGCCATTTTTCAACTTTCTACGTTTTTCTTATTGTTGGTCCTTTTTCCGGTGCGCTGGGTTTTTTTAGTGCATGATAGATTTGTGCTATCTCCCCTTTCTTTGGTGCGCAGTGTGTCGGTCTTATGTTGTGCGCGGACTTTTCTCTTTGATTTTTTTATTATTATTATTTTTTATATACATCTCTCTTTACTGTGCGGTAACTTTCTAGGTGTTAGGAGGTTGATTGTCCCTATAGAGTTTCAGTCGACTCCCATTGATAATTCCTATGAGTTATGTACCTCCTAAATCTTTCAACTGTATAGCTCCCCCATCTCTGACAGTCTTCACTTCATATGGTCCCAATCAATGTATTCTAAATTTTCCAGGGTGTTGAAGAAATTTACTGTCATACACCAAGACTATGTCTCCTTCCTTGAAACTCTTCCTTTTAATATGTCTATCATGCCAAGCTTTGTCCCTTTATTTTTTTCCTTCTTGGTGAAACCCTGCTAGAATCATATCTTCTTCCATAAGCATCAACTGACTTATCCTTTCTTGTACTACGCCTCATTCTATCATGTTAGTAATTGCTGCTACACATAGACTAGGTACCAAAAATTCTAATGGCACCACTGCTTCTTTTCCATACACTAACCTGAATGGTGTCTGCCCTGTCAACTTTTTTCATGTAGTCCTGTATGCCCATAGTATTGCTGGTATCTTCAATTCCCAATCGTCCCTGTTGACATTGTAGATCTTTGTCAGTGCATTCTCTAGGATCTTATTAAAGGCTTCCATTGTTCCATTTGCTTGAGGGTGATATGGTGTGCTCTTTTGATGATAGATTTCAAACCCCTCAGTCATATCATTAATAGTATTATTGATGAAGTGAGTGCCTTGGTCACTCATCAAAATCCTTAGGCATCCAAATCTAGTGATCACCTGCTCAAACAAGAAGTGTGTTGTTGTCTTTGCGCTGCAATATTTTACGAGTGTTCCTTCGGCCCATCTTGTTAAGTATTTTGTCACAGTAATAATACACCTTGCTTCTGACCTCTTTGTTGGTGGATTAATTAGTCCCACAAAATATATTGCCCATTTGTCGAATACCTGCAAGGTTACTTGTGGTCTTAGGAGTATCTCGTCCCATCTATTAGGTTTACCAACCCTCTGAAATACATCACATCTCTGCCAATAGTCCTTTGCATCTCTGTGAATGGTCGGCCACCAAAGTCCTGCGCACAATACCTTATGTGCGGTAGTGTTTCCTACATAATGTCTTCTTGTTATTACCTCATGGGCCTCTGCTAAAATCCTAGGTATTTCATGTTCTAGTACACATCTTCTCAAGATGTTATCTGCACCCATATTGTATAAGTGTCTTGCAATCAATTGGTAGTCTGCAGCTCGGACTACGATATTTTTATTTTGCACAGTGTCGAATTCTTGTGGTGCGGTCCCTATACTCAAGTATTAAATGATGTTAGCAAAATATTCATCAGCTACTTGTACTAAAACTAATTGTGCACCTGGGAAGTTGTCCTCTAAATTCATGGGTTCCTCTCCATTACTGATCCTTGAAAGGTGATCAGGTCTTGCATTCAATTTCCCTGGTTTGACTATCACTTCAAATTTAAATTCATGAAACAATAGTAACCATCTACAAATTCTCCCCCCCAACACTAGCTTATTGACTAGGTATTTGAGAGCTGAATGATTTGTAAATATCTTGAAATGTTTGCCCAATAAGTAATGTCTGAACTTCTAGAGTGCATAGACCATAGCTAGGCCTTCTCTTTATGTGGTATTGTAATTCTCCTCTGACTCTGGCAGTTTTTTGCTAGCAAATTCTATAGGATGGTCCAATTCCCCTATTCATGATTGCACCAGAATAGCTCCAAGTGCTATAGTTGATGCATCTACATGCACATGAAATGTCTTTTCCCAATCTAGGAATACTAGTATTGGTGTTGTTACCATATTATCTTTTAGAGTGTCCAATCCTCGTTGACAGCCCTCATTCCACTGAAATTTACTATCTTTCCTCAACAGTTTCTCCATTGGCCCATTGATCTATGCATACTATTTTATGAATTGTTTGTATGTCCCAATGTTGCTCGCAACTGACGCACTGATTTTAGTGATGGTAAATTAACAATGACTGCAATCTTGGAAGGATCTACTAGCAAGCCTTGTTTTCACACTATATGGCCCAATAGTATCTTAAAAGGTGTCCCAAATATACACTTATTTATATTTAGTGATATCTAACACTGCCTGCATCTTTCCAACATCATCCTTAACACCTCTACACGGTCCTTCAACAAAATGTATATTGTCCAATCATCTAGGTATACTTCTAAAAACTGATGGATGAATTCCTTAAAATCAGCTATGACTACTCTTGAGAATATAGCCGGTGCTTTCTTCAACTCAAAAGGAATGACTGTGTACTAGTAGGATCCCCATTATGTGGAAAAAGTGGTCTTGCACCTGTCTTTTGGGGCTATCTTGATTTGGTGGTAGCCTGAGAATCCATCTGTGACTGAGTATGCTTCTTGGCCTCCTACACTCTCTAATACCTCATCTATGAAAGGGGTAGGTAAAGGGTCATGTAGGAAAGCATCATTCATCTTCCTCAGGTCGACACATATCCTTATCCCTCCCTGCTTCTTCTCCTGAACTACCATAGGGCTTACCCATTCAAATTCCTCCATTGGTTCTATGATTCTAGCATCCAACATTTTATCAAGTTTTGCTCTTAATTTCTACTTATATATTGGGTTTAGTATGTAGGGTCTCTGTCTGACAGATCTTGCCTCAGGTTTGAGAGGTATCTTCATCTCACCTCTCTCTCTTTCTATGCCTTTCATTTATGTGAACGTTTCATCTGGATTAATTTCGGCATGAAACAAGAGTCAAGATATAATAAATAAATGTACAAAGATAACTCATATATCCAATATTATAATAGAAATGTATCAGAGATGCAACCATAAACATAGATATACAGTAATACACAATTTTTTGTTAATGAGAGAAAATGTACAAAGACTGTAAAGTATAGAGTGAAAGACTCACTAGAATGGTGGAAGCTTATCTCTGAGAAGAGATGTGACAAATACTCGCATTCATGAGAAGATAATTTTAAAATGAGGCTCCAAAGGCCCTTTTATCATAAAATAAATCCAAAACCCTAACCCCAGAAGATGAAAAGCCAACAGTTTTGTGGACCCCACTCTGGCTAGTTTGGTGTATCAACTTCCCAGGGGCATAACTTTGGCATATGATCTTCGTTTGGGGCGCACAATAGCTCGTTGGAAAGGTATTGTTGAGGAGATTCATTTTGAGAGCTCAATTAGAGACTTTTCCTCTCATTGAGAAGATCGATCCTAAAAACCTTCATTTAGGCCCTCAAAATGGCCCCGGAAGTTAAAAACTGCTAAAAATAGTAAATTACCAAAATTGCCAGAAAACTATTTTGAACCAGTTGGAAAAGGTGGGTGGCCACCGATATACACTTGGATCAATCCTCCCTCCTTGGGAAGCAAAGGTCTCCATTGCATTGAGTGCTTGGGGGAGAGGTAAAAGAGTTTGTTGAATCTGCATCTTGATAAGTTGTTTGCCTTGTCGGAGAAGTTGTGTTGCTTAGCTTTTTTAAGGTTGTCACAAACCTATGGCTGGAAGGGTTGGACCTTTTTAACCAATCTAACTACATGATATTTCTGTGTGCAGAAGGAATACTTTTTCTTTGGTGCAGTCTTTTCAACCTGCTTCTGTTGGATAGAAGGTGCTTGGGCCAAGGCTATAGTGGTTGCAGTATCCTTTTGTTCACATTTTGAACAAATTGTGAAGAAGCTAAATTTTGTAGTATGACATACTATCTTGCGGCACTGTTTAGGTGGGCCAGTATTTGAAACCACCTCTGGTATCCTGTAGAGATGACCCCCCAGAGTAACAATGACACTACGGGGTCAAGACTCATAGATAGCATGGCACTTCCACATATATGGTTGGCCCAAGAGAACATCACAGACATTCCACGGGGAAACATAACATAATACCTCATCCTTGAAGGGATGGATGTCATATGACAATCGACATTGTTGGCTGACATGGAGATCTCGTCCCTGACGAAGCCACCCAACGTTGTATGGTTGTGGGTGTGGTGTTGTCGACAATCCCAACTATTTGACGACCTCTACTGAGATGATTCTTTTGGCTTCCACTATCAACAATAAAATGCAACGGGGTCCCCTTCAACCACATCTGTGAATGAAAAAGGTACTCCCCCTCTTCAGGACCTGTTCATTCTTCTGGTTGAATTGTTACAATCATGACAATAGCAGTGGGGTCTGCATCAATGATTTGTCTTCTATCTGTGTTTTCTGAATCAGATTTTGAATTAGGGTACGGCTCCTTGTCTTTGATTTCAGCCACCAATGATTGTTTTGAGCGACATTCATCAGTGTTGTGTGAGGGGATTTTGTGGAAATCGCACCATTTTCCAATGGCCTTCTTCGTCTTCCCGTGACCCTTCTTTTCCTGTGGCTTGGATTAGTTTTCAAAAGATTGTTTGTTAGGGTCGTCTTTATCATACTTTGGTTGTTGCGGATTTGTAGACCCAAACTCTCATTTGTTTTGGTGCTTAAATTTTTTCTCAATTTTGACAGCGTATCGATAAGCAACACTGAGTGATGAGATGTCCAGATAATCCATTTCAGTTTGGATGTATTTGTGTAGAGCCCCACAGTATTTCGGAACCAAATGTTGTTTGGAGTCTTTGATACCCAGCTAGGTGCACAAGGTATGGAAGGTATTGGTGAACTCTGGAACTGCTTGGCCCCTCTCTTGCCGCAATGTGGTCCATCTCATATACTACTCCTCATAGTTGCCAACAGGGTAATATTGTTCCTTTACTGCATCCACAAAAAAATACCAAGTGGGATCAGCCCCATATATTCCAAACTCTTATGTGGAACTTTTCTCCCAGTAAGTTTCCCACCAATGTTTGACATGGGGAAGATAATTAAGGAGTGTGAATGTGATATTTTCCCTATCAGAAAAATGGTGAACAGAGAAATAACCTTCTAGCATATTTAACCATTTTTCTAGGGCATCCGCATCTATCCGACCTTCAAATACGGGAATATAAAAATTAACATGTACCTTGAAAGGAGAGGTGCTTCCAAAGTGGTTGTTGATGAAGATTTGCATGTTGCTATCGGCAGGCGTTGAAGGATGTGGGAAAAATTCTCCATCATTTCGTCCCTCTGTCGCGTGAGATCTTTCTCAAGCAACAGATTGATAGAATCATCTACTCCATTGTTTTTCTTTTCTTCCGTCATGGAGGGTTTCTTGGGAATGCAAGAGAGATTGTATTCAAGAGATACAAGCTCAAGACACTACTTTCTATACTCGGACCTCGTTGGGGACATGCACTAAAAAACCAATCAAGAGCAGCCTGTTCTAATACCACTGATCTGGATTAATTTCGGCACGAAATGAGAGCGGAGATATAATAAAGAAATGTACAAAGATAACTCAAATATCCAATATTATAATAGAAATGTATCATAGATGCAACCATAAACACAGATGCAATAATACACAATTTTCTATTAATGAGTGAAAATGTACAAAGACTGTAAAGTACAAAGTGAAAGACTCGCTAGAATGGTGGCAACTTATCTCTGAGAAGAGATGTGATGGCTACTCGCATCCATGAGAAGATAATTTTAAAATGAGGCTCCAAAGGACTTTTTATCATAAAATAAATCCAAAACCTTAACCCCGGAAGATGAAAAGCCAACGGTTTTGTGGACCCCGCTTTGGGTAGTTTGGTGTATCAACTTCCCAGGGGCGTAACTTTGGCATATGATCTATGTTTGGGGCGCACAATAGCTCGTTGGAAAGGTATAGTCAAGGAGATTAATCTTGGGGGCTCAATAAGAGACTTTGGCTATCTTTGAGAAGCTCGATCCTGAAAAATCTTCATTTAGGCCCTCAAAATGGCCCCAGAAATTAAAAACTGCTAAAAATAGTAAATTATCAAAATTGCCAGAAAATTGTTTTGAGCAAGTTGAAAAAGGTGGGTGGCCACCGATATCCACCTGGATCAACATTGTTGGGAATAGGTCATTGTACTTGCACAGTAACTCTTCTATGCTTTCTATTGTTTTCTCATCCCAGTACTAGTCTCCAATGCTGGCCATTTTGGGATTCTCAATTGTCCCAATGTTGACTTTCTTCACCTTGATCAGTGCAGCAAACACTTTTGATTCCAGAGGTGGTCCTTCCACCCCTCTTTCACCTTCAACTTTTGTAATCTGAATGTTGTGTGGGCCATCTTCATCTGGTGCTTCTTCCTGCACATGGTAGCATGACAATAGTTCTTTCACTGTCTATTTGTTCTATTGTTGGTATTTTGTCATAAGTTCAAATTATGGTTCCTTACTGAATATTGCCTCTCTAATTTGTTTGAGTGTTGAATCAATGTTTGGGTTCTCATGTTCAAATGAGAAAGTGACTATAAAATTATGGTGTAACATTGTCCATTCTACAGTGCCTCTGCGTAGTTCCTGGTCTACATACCAATTTGTTGGAATCCCTTCCAATGTGTGAATAAAGTGATGAGGCCATTCCTCTGGTGGTGTCATTCTCCATAGTGTTCTTCACTTCTCCAAGTGTTCTTCTAGTGTCCCATGTCCATCCTATCGTTGCATCATTATTCTCTTATGCTCTACACTGAATATAATGTGCAGTAATCGTTTGCATTAGTACCAGTCCTTAACGGTCTCTTTGTGCACACCCCGCCATCTTGCAAGTGTTGCCTTGAGTGTTATATCTAGAGCTAAGAGCCTCTGATTTGGTAACACTTCATATTCATATCTTGTGAGGAATTCTTCTAAGTCATTCACCCCATGAAAACTAGGAGGTTGTCTTATCTCTGAACCTGCCCATCTTATTGTGTGGTTTATTCTTGCGCATCTTCTTGTGGAGACTTCATGTAATATTTGCTGCCAATTCTCCAACCATGTATCTGAGTCTGACATGCATGACGTGATACTTCTCCAACTGAGTACCCCATCTACATTTGGATTCACATAATATTCTTCTCGTGCAGTGGTCGTATATAACTAGTTAATTTCCTCCAGGTCTAAACAAGTGGGTTCTACAAACCTTTCTACTTCTGATGGATTCAATGGCGCAATGAATCTGTACTCGCCTGAATTGAAAGTCATATTCCTCATCTTTAGATTGATTATGGCCTGATTATCAAACACCCAATCCAATCCAAGCAATTTTGGATACGGTGTTGTGTCGTCTACTATTTATATCACTTCAAAGTCTTCCTTAGTGTGTACTCCATCTAGATCTACTGTCACACCCTTTAGCCTTCCAATTGGAAAAGCCCTGTGTTGATTTGTGAGTTTCAGCTGAACAAGTGAATATCCTAATGTGGGCTCTCCCATACGTTTCCATGTCTTCTTGGGTAACACATTCACCTCAGAGCCTAAATCTAGTATGATGTCCCCCATATTGAAATCTCCAATGTTAGCATTTAATCTGAATTCCCTGCTTGTCCTCCTTATTGTATGAAGGTGATTGACTATTTTCTGTTCTAATTTACCCTCTATCTTTGAGTTACATCTTTCTAGCATATTTTGAAAAAAATTAACAAGTGATTGGTCATTTAATAACTTAACACAGGATTGCAAAAAAGCATTTATGGTTCTTACTTGTCCTAGAGGTTGCGCTTCATTAGTATGATCCAGTGAGGAAGGCATCTCATACATTGGTACGTCCTGAGTATGTTGTGCAGTTGATGTAGATGTAATGTATGGCTTCAACAATTTTTTTCTGGCTTGTTTTAATATCCCATTTCCATTATGTGCATCAAACTGCTTATGTAGTTCAACATTCTTCTTCACCCATTGGTGTTGTGTTGGATCTTGTCTTACTGTGTCAGTTCCTATCTTAGCTCCTCTACGCGTGAATATGTTGATATTCCTTCCATAATCCCTTACTTCTACAGAAATCCATTGAACATTTTGATTGTTCTGATTCCTCTTTTCCTAGATCTTCCCCAATAGTGTCAGACGGTCTTTTGTGTCATGATCTAATGCGTGACAAATACATATAGGTCACAGGTGGAAGTGAACATTCTCTTGCATAGTGTCTTTTTTTGTTTACATTTGTGGCATATCACCGGTCCTCTACCTCTTCCAAAGCCTCCTCTACCTCCTCCTCCACCTCTGTAGCCATCTCAATCACCTCGCGGTGTGTTGTACTAGGGTGTCTGGTTATACTGCACGGGATTATATTGTGGTTGTGTGGTATTGTACTACAGTTGCACAGTGTTATATTGTTATGGCACAATGTTATATGGGGTTGGTACTTGGTTAAAATGTGGTGCAGCTTGCCCTATCATCATCTTTGCATGCACCCTATAGGTATCTGATGTCCGTTCCCTCATTAGCTCCATTGTCCTGCAATTTTTGTCATCATGGCCTACTGACTTGCAAAAGTTGCAATATGAACTCTTAGGCATTGACTGGTATTTATGCATCATTGGATAGTGATATGGATCATTCCCATGTGTCTTACAGATCTCACACCATATTCCTCCTAATGGAAAAGGGTTTGGCATTCTTGTTTCCATGTATTGCGCGAATGTTGGGCATTTGTTCTTGTGGTGTCCTTATGTTCTACATGTGGTACAACAAACAACTCCTCTTTTTTCCTTACTCTTGTCCTGGTTTAATTGAAATGTTAAGTTCTTCAGATACTCCTTTAGCTCCTCTATGGATGGATTTGTCTTCTGATATTGGTTCTCTTCCAGTTGTAGGGTTGCCTGAAGAGCCTCTTCCTGGGTCTAAAACTTATGTTGTCTCAAGGGGTATTTCAAATGTGGTAGCAGTGAGTTGACAAAAAGATGCCTATGTTGCATGTCTTTCATGACATACTTTAGATTTCCCCTTCAATTGTTTGAATCTCTGGTCAATCTCCCACATAGATGCTCCTATTTTATGTCTGATCTCTATCATCTCATTCATGTATTGATCCTTTGAGCTAGTCTTATGGAATTCATTTATCAACAACTTCTTGATATCCATAATCGTTTTGGTTTTCCCTGGTGGACTATTTGTAGCTAAGCTCATGTACCAATCCAGTGCGTGGTCTCTTAGCGTGATGGCTAATTGCACAAGTTTAGTGTCCTCATTTGTGATATTTTTTGCTTCCCATATCTTTTCACAGATGAACAAGTGACTCTCAGGGTCCTTTGATGCCTCTCCCTTGAATTCTAGGAATTTGATGGTGGGATCATGTCATGCCATCCTGAATGTTGAACTACTACCTCCACGCGGTGTAGATACTTGACTACCACTTCCTGAACTGGCTCCTTGAGTTACTTCTCCTTAACTAGATGTACTTCCTTCTATCTTCCTTCCCCCAAAATTCGGTTGTATAAATGGTGTTGTTCTTATTGGTGTATTAGTCGCACATGGGTTTATGGGTTCCACACTGACACTGATATGGATAGGAGTGTTCCCTTATGTTTCCTCTCTTGTACCTCTTGTCTTCCTTTCATATGTTGTGCGCAGGATTTCCTCAATCTGTTCCACAACCCAGAGATCCTCTACCTCTTCTTCATCACTTGCCAAGCCTTCCCTCACGGCTATGGCTCTCTTCTTATTGTTTATCTTATATTGGTAGGGTACTCCACTATGCATTCTTCCAACTGTTTCCATAATCTGCTTGATCTGATCTTCCTCCATCATGAATAGATTCAAGGCCTCCTCCTTCTTTCCTTTGTCCATCTCTTCCCCCATTTCTTCGTCTCGTGTCAGTGCTTCCCCCCTTCCCCCATGCACGCAGGTAAATTTAGCTATCTGAGGCCATTGTCATTACACCTTTGTTATATAGTAACATCTTAATGGAATTATACAGAGATCTTATATACCTACCTCGAGGTCCCTTCTGGAACTCTTTCCCTACTGCATTGTAAGACTTCGCAGTATCTACTGCAAATTCTGTGATAAATCGTGCAACAATGTTGTCTAACTAGAAATCTACTGCGCGCGTAAATTTATTGTCAACTTGTTGTAACTACGCTATCTCCACAGGATTTCACTCTAGCTGTTTGATCCTATTTGTAGGGTGGTTGTCTTTCAACCTCAATATCCACTCCTGCAAAACATACGAGAAATCACCGAAAAATACTTCATGCAATTCGTTGAATACGTACTTGTCCATATATTTGCGCAGTGTTAAATTCGGGTTTCTATTATATTTTTGCGTGAACTCCAACTCCTTTGTTTTCAACTATGTCTCCATCCTTGCCTTCGTTGGGTTCCATGGTATCAACATCCCCTTTTATATTCTCCTTCTTTTAACGTTTTGTTGCCATATCTGACATTATTTTTACGTTTCTTCAGCATATATTATTCACTAAAACCCATTATGTTCCAACGGAAATGGAACCATTTGTTGGTTTGCTACTTTATCTCCCACGATCTTACTTTAATATCATAATTTGACCCAGATTCATATTTAACAAGATTCCAACAAAATCCCTCTAAAACTATCGCCCCCCTGGTAATCCATAAGGCAACACGGTACACAGGGTGCACTACGCAGCCTCACCCGAGATAGTTCTATGGGTGGCTGCAATAATTAGACACTTGTAACCTGGGAATAAGTGGGGATATGTGGTTGTACCTTGTGATCTTCATTTATTTAGTCGAACATCTTAATTAATCAGTCACTCTTACTCATGCATGTGAAATATCAGATCTAACTAGTTCATTCATTCATTTATCTAGCATTTAATCATTAACAACAATGGATATGCATAACATTCAGTCACATAACACATTTTCTACCGTGGTTCACCCCCTCCTAGGCTACGTCCACAAAATATTTGGCTCTCAAGCTCTTTTATTATGTCTCAACAGTATATCACATCGTGCGCGGTTACAGTCTTGGATCTTACAATATCCATAGGCTTATTGATCCCTGTGAGGCTAACTAGATCGCACCAGGCTCCTCAACCTGCGATATAACCCTTAGGATCAAGTTGCTCAAATATTCTTTAGCTCACCATCGTACAAAATGTTGTAGTTCTTACAAGCCCTACAACTTCCAAACTCTCTCGGACTTTGGCCTTTCTCTCCTTCTCCCTCTCTCCCTAGACCTCCTAAGTATTACTTATACATATTCTTGGCTTATCATCCATTACAATCTCTTGAAAAAACCCTAACCCTAATGTAGTTAGGTTTCCCTTGCATGTGCGCCTTGCACATGTTGCTTTCCCTTCCAGCTATCATTTTTCCACTTCATGCTTTTCTCTCCAAAAATATCCTTTTCCCAAAATGGGCCTACACCCAACAAGGTGCGCTTGGCTAAGGAGAGTATCCTAGTGCAATTAGATTTCAAAAAATCCAAATTTTTCCCCTTCAAATTGGACCACCGGAATTCTGGATCGGTATTTCTGGTACTGGTTATGGTTCTGGTTTCCTAGTTTTCTGGTTCTCTGATACCAGTGAAAAATAGGGTTTCACTTTCTGGGAGTTTTGTGCACTGAAAAAGTTCGTTGAGGCTTCCAAAGAGTTCGCTAGGCTAGGGTGCACTTCCTTGATGAGTTTTAGGCTGAAATTCCTCTTCAATAGAAAACCCTGATTTTCTTGTACGGCAACAGTGACGTTTTTTTCTGATCTAGTGAAAGGTGCTCTCTTCAGCTTAGCTCTGGTACCATGTTAATTTTTGAGCTATTATTAGGTTTCTTTTCAATTTACTAGATAACAATATCATAGGTAGGATCATTGATAGAAACACAATCACAAGATACACATCATTTATCCTGGGAAACCCTCATGGGAGAGAAAACCCAGCAAAAACTTCCTTAATATAGATAGCCAATACAATGTCAAGACAATAAACCAAAACACTAGATAATACCAACACTGAGCAATGTGCCTCTCTCTTCCTTCTTCTCCCAACTGCAGCTACCAAACTTGTGCACTTGATGAGCGAATGAGTGAGTGAGATAATGAGGCATTGGACTCCTTTATTTATATCGGCTGCCAGGTGTTGGAAAGGTGTCTCTTCACTAGGAAGGGTCGCCTTGTCTTCTTAGTGGTTAAAACCACTTTAATTGGGTCTAGGGGATGACTTATTAATTCGCATAATACAATTAGGGTTTGACCAACCCACAAAAGGGGATTTGGTCAATTACAATGCCCGATATGATCAATCCACAAAAGGGGATTGATCTAATGAATAATGACTCAATAATAAATAGAATACTCTTTGCAGTTACAATATTTCAACATTATTTGATAATCTATAGATGTATGTCCATCTATGTGGCCCCTTATTCAACTTAAGGGAGGGTGTTGAGTTATTTTTTATACTATTCACTTGTGGCCACATTCCAACCCACTATGTTATGGACCAACTTGTGGGTATTTGTGGTTTTTACACCTATCATTATACGATATTTTATTTTATTGTATTTTAGAGTAAGTTTGGCCTAGCCTCCTCCATGGGTCTAGCTCATTAACCCTAGTGGATTGGTATAAGTACACGACCTCCTTCATTTGTAATATTATCTCATTCAAGTGAGTTTATTCAATCATTTTCCTAAGGAAACCTATACTATTTATATGTACTTGTGTTGCACAGTCTCTTGAAGTCTTATGTATCAATCATTAAGGTAATGCCATATTTCATATTGTTTATCTTATTAGGTTAGGGTTTGTTGGAGAATTTGTCATTGATCCTCTACCTCATGATTTCTAACAAGGTCTTGAAGTACAAATAATGGATACAAAAATCTTACCAAATCGAACTAACTCTACTAATTAAATTTCAAGGATCAACAAAGCAACACAAGTGTGTGAAGAAGACATAATACAGAAATTGAATCAAGAAATCTCTAAAATAATGATAAATAAAAATCAAGTTACAACGCCCAAAGGGGTTGGATCCAATGGTGGAAAGTAAGGAGTTTTTCACTATTGGGCAAGGTTCAATTCCCGTGAGGGCCTAACCTGGAGCCATGGGGTCACCTTGAGGTACTGGTTGAACGTGTGGTTGCACCCAGAGATATAATATTAAATAATATTGTGACTCGTGCACACATAAGTGAATCAAAGCCCACCCCCATGTCCTCCAAAAAGTTTAAGTCCTCGAGGTGTAGGACAATCGGTGACAGAGTGTGCTATTAAGGCACTTTGTGATTTTAAAGTCACTGGTTCGAAACCTGCGGGGAAAAAAAATCCATCCATGTTAAGGGTTGGTGTGGCTCAAGACGGGTGCGATCCCCGGGTGATTTTGATGACATAGATGCACATGAGTAGTGGTTTCTCAGCCACAAGCTAGTCCCACAGGTCACAGAAAAACTAGCAAACAAAAAAAAATCAAGTTACAAGGACACCTTATCTACATACTAATCATAAGAGCTGACATGTTAACTAATCAATGTATCAACGTCACTTTGGAAAAAGACAATATTTTACCTATATTTGAAAGAAGATAAATCCCAATGTAATTTGGTCTCAAAATAGTAATCATTCTTGGAATCATGATTAAAAACTAAATATATCCAAGAACCAGATAAACACATGGTTCCATGGAAGATAGAATTAGGGTGGATTGACCCTTCAACAATAAGACAATTATGTTCAGTCCTTCAAAGATTTTACTACCTAATTTCTTCAACTAGGATAATATCAAGAATAGAGTATCACATGAAAGAATTACAAGCAAGAACAAAAACATAACCATTTTATGTTTCAAGCACAAAGCATCCTTGAAGGGAGATGAAATGCAACAAACATAAAGTATATACAACAATAATATTATTAATATTCAAAGGGCACATTTCTATTCTTGTATGTGAGCATTGAATGTATATGTATACACAATGTCACTTGCTATTATAACACTCACTTATTCATTTTCAATTATATACTTACTTATCCATATGGATTCATTTATGGTATCCTTCTTATGTTGGATATTTTCTCATAAATGAACTATTGTTCATTGTAGCATTACAATTGATTACTTGAATAGTGCCTCTAGTAGTAATGATGCAACAGTAACATCAATAGATATTTCATCATGGAGTAGTAATCGAGCATACCATACCTTGATTCCCACGTAGTAACATCTTCAAGTTAATGCATATCACTAGTGTTCTTTGGAGGGTGCACTAGAGTTGTGTAGAAGAGGGGCCAGCCTCATCCACATCCAGATTTGGACTGTTTTTCCAAATTTAGTAGTTCAAATTTAGACTTTGCTTTTCCTAGCAATTTCTTTTATTATTTTTAAAAGTTGAATTTCCAATTTTAGGAAGTTTTCTTTTGTTAACACCAACCTTCGGAAAATTTTCTATTTTTATAAAAGCGCGTGAGTGAAGTAGGATGCAAAGTTTACACACCGGTGCACTTCCCTAGGAGGTTTCCCATGCACCCTACTCATTAATATCTAGATAGAATTAGATTAGTTTCTCCTAATTTTGGTGCCCATGGAGATTGGTTAAGTTTTGTATTTTCCTAGGCCCTGACATCTATAAAAGACAAGCATGGGTGTGAGTGATTCATGCATTCCATTTTTCAGCTATTGTTTTGTATTTCAATTTTAGATTTAATGAGAAGATAGTTGTAGGTTTGAGAGTTCAATATTGAGTCTTCATTGTTCATATTTCTAACATTATGTGTTTTTGGATTATTGTAGTTCATATTAATAGTTTTGATTGAAATTTTCAATTTTAAGCTCCCTCAAGTTTAGGTTGGATTTTTTTAGTGTAGAATATTCTTACCATGCTTTGAAAATTTATCAAGGTTATCCCTAAGAAAATTTAATTGAGATTTTAAACAAAGTGATTAGTGTGTTGATTAACTCGATCAACGGACAAGAGGGTCAATAGAAATAATTATAGGTTAATTATAATATGTAATCCTACGATCACAAACATATGGATCTAAAACAATAGACAATTATCATATGACAAAATTATCATTTGTTTTTAAAAATCACCACACTTTCACATAGGTTTGTTGGTGAAAGGTTGGCAAAGAAAGGGATTTACTTTTGGAAGTATAATCATGAACACTAGCAATGGCATGCTTGGTGTTACCTTAAACAAGTTGAAAAGCATAGTAGTTTGAATAAATTTGTTTCATGATTCTTGAGGATTGTTTATTTAAAATGTAGGTACATTGGTCTGAGCCATTCTAAAGGAATTGCAGATAGAGGAGTAGAAAGACCTTTTACATCTATAATAATGAGGACTTGTAAGATATGGTAAGGCACACTGCTAATGTTGCTTGATTCAAATGGAAATGAAGAATTAAACTTTGAGTGGGGATTGGGAATAACATGAAATAACCAGGCTAAGGCCATAGAGTTATTTCAATGACTAAAACCCCTAGACAAAGTCACATCAAGAACATAATTGTCATCGGGGATTCTTCTATAGCCATTAGACTTATGAATAGTATAAATACCTCGACTGATGGAAAATTGGCCAAGCTTATTTTGAGAGTCCAAAAGGAAGCGTATCACTATGAAAATATAAATTATTTCCACATTCTAAGGGATCATAATTGTTAGGCAGATAACCTTGCCAATAATGCTTCAAAATTGAACGGTGAAGTTCTCAAAATAAATGGGGGATTATTCTCCTTCCCCATACCACATTTTTTATAATGAAATTCATCCTTGATTTCATGTCCTTCACACTTCATTATAAATGGAAATTGAATGGTGGAATTTTGAAAATAAACGGGGGATTATTCTCCTTCCCCATACCATAGTTTTTATAATGAAATTCACCATTGATTGCATGCCCTCCATGCTTCATTATAAATGGAAGGGGAAAACATATAGATGGGGGTGGATTCTATTATCATATATAGTTGTCAAGGGAAGCAGGTTGTCCAAGTTCGTGGTCTACACAGGAAACGTTCGAGCTCAGCATGTAGAGCATCTCATTTCGAGCATAAAATACAAAAAGGCGGGCTCGGTTTTGCGACGGTGGAGATCCCCTGTAAGGACCAGATTAGCGCCCCCCTGGGTATTCAGAGTTTCAGAATTGCATGAATTATAGCACCATGAAAAGAGCTGAAGCCCGAAGTCCCGAAGTGAGTCTGGACCATCCGTCAGCAGGGACACGCGACAGCCAATATCTCACTTCGGGAATTTTCCTCCAAGAAGCTCTTCATGTTTCACATTCAAAAGCGTCAAAGTCCCAAAGACCCAAAGCGTCGAAGTCCCAAAGTGTCGAAGCACATGATGCACTCTCATCAGGCATGACGCGTGGCACTCTTTCCAATTCATTTTTTCATGGCCATGTCACCCTCCTTATCATGACACATCAGCAGACGTGACATCATATGATGTCATCTGGACCACCCATCAGCGAGGACATGTGGCTAAAATCTGTGAGCTCCAGATAAAGGCCCGAAGTAATCCTCATTTGTTCGATTCATGAGGACACACGTCAGTATATCGCCAGCTCTGGGTAAAGGCCTTTGGGAGCCCAGGTTTGAGATTTTATTTTCCTCTAGAGGTTTTACTTGGAGGGAAATGGAGTTTGAGAATTGAAATTCCTGAAGTCCAATCCGCGAAGCAAATCTTGGTCATTGTTTTGAAGGGGAGGATTTGATCCATCAATCTAAAAAGCGTCTGAGTTGAGTCATTGAGCAGAGGGCCTAATCTTAGATCGTAAGATCAATGATCATGCCAAATTGCAGGGTTGGAAGGTGCGCACATTTTAAAATCTCAGGGGCAGGTCGCAATCAGAACCGTGGTTTTTAGAAAGGGACACGTGGCGGTTCATGGTGAATTGTGGGGACAAAAGTGGTTTGTTTTCAGACCACCCTTGGTAGCGCCTGAAATCGCGCAATTTCGTAGGGTCATGGCCCTAGGTCACATTGAAGATTGAGCGATGGAGAGGAGATGCGCCAAAGGCCGAAAGCGCTCGTATTTGGTCACAGAAGAAGATCTGCTTGACCTCGAGGCATCGAAATTGACTCAAAGTTGTGGGCACCGCCTGGAACATTCATGGGTGTCAGGCCTCATCCTGATCTCGATGAAGGTAGTTATTGAAAATGGGGGAGATGGTTGAGACCTCGTCTCACCCCATAAATGGAATGCATGGAGAGAAGGATCATGGGGGTCGATTGTCAATCCAAAGCTCCCTGGTGGACGGATTTTCTCGCAGAGCCCACACTGATTCGGGCTCGCGTCTGATGTAAGAAGGCATGCACAGTCTGATAGAGCAGGCGTCGACTGAAAACTTTGAATGCAATGGTCTGATCACACTCATGGTGGTTGCAGCAGTTCTGAGTATAAGTAGTTAATTCTGATATTTTGTTATGGTGGAATTGTTGAGCTAGGCTCCCTGCTATTGTAATATTTTGATGAAGAACATTGGTTCTTTGGTTATGTCTTGATTTGAGACTTCTTGATTAATCTAAGTCATTTTTCTTACTCCATCTTATTTGCCTCTGATACTGAGAGATTTCATGATTGACTAATTCACATGGATTATTGTGACTATATTATGATGAATGTTTGATTATAATGTTGTTATGATTTCTTTCAGTTTCCTTTAAATTTGAATCCAAGAGGATCTTGTGTTTAAGTTTTTCTTCCTTAGGTTGTTGGAAGGCCTGATGTTCACAGTAGACCTCTACACTTTTCTCACCAAAGTCTTCCTCCTACTCACCTTTACTCCAACTTACTGATTGAAATTGATCCAAGACCTCAATTGCATGCGCATACCAGTCTGGATTTCTGAGTTAGAACATTATTTTCATTGAGTCTTCTCCATTTGGCCTCTTAAAACTCATTTACATTTACTGTGTAAACTGATGGGTACTATACTTACCTTCTATGCAATCTGAGGGTAACTTCTAGTGATAACAAATTCTATTGGGCACTTTGAATTGATCTCAAGGTTAAGTTGTAAAGAAGGTGGGATTGTGGAGCCATTCATAGGTTATGGTAGCTTTGGTTTGGAGAGTCAAAATTGGAGTAGAGCTCTAGAAATCTTGTCACCCCTTACACTACTTTCTTTCAATTCAACTATGGTAGATCCCCTGGTGAGCCAAACGAAGAAGAAACAGTACATGAAATGTTGGAAGATGTGGACATCGAAAATTAGGGATCATAGCCCACATATGTCCACTAGGATGAAGCACACAATAGATATGTCTTTCACTAGATATAATTTCCTTTAATGTTTTGCAAAATAGGATTGATATTAGGTGTTTTCTTCAAAATATATACTAGTAGGAATTTCTAGAACACTAGATATAATTTCCTTTAATATTTTGCAAAATAGGACTGATATTACGTGTTTTCTTCAAAATCTGTACTAGTAGGAATTTCTAGAAATCTTCTACCAATGATGGTAGTTTATTTTTTGCAACAAACTTTTATAATTTTGGCCAAATGTTGAATTTTGGACTTTATGACAACATTATTTTTGTATTATTATGGTAACCAGTAAGACTGTAGCAAATTTCTAATACAAATCATGATTGTTCTTGTTGAAAAAATTAAAGACACACTACTGGCATTGTCCCTTGCTTGAACAAAAGGTGGGGGGTGAATGATCCCATGGTACATCGTCCCTTGCTTGAACAAAAGGTGGGGGTGAATGATTCCATGGTACGTTGGTTGAAGAGGTGTTGGTGCTTTTGGAAATCATGCTCTTCTTTTAAGCACAAAGATTGGAGGTGACTTTTGATCCATCAATGATTGATTGTGTTGACATGAGAAAATATCACATCACCAATATCACAGATTCACCTTGGGGATAAGTCTCAATTAGACTTCACACCATTTAGAAGAGGAACCCTTTGGATTATGACCGGACTACCTTTAATTGTTTATGTTTATAAAATTATTTATAATTCTAAATGCAAAGATGTAGAATGACAATGTAAATACAAATGAATGCACACGAGTTACTCTAACAAGAGAACCAAAGGACATGAAACTAAAAGACATATAAATATACCGAGTTGGAAGAAGTTCATGACAACATTATGACTACTAACAACAAATTGAAATCCTGGAAATACAACTTCCAACTACAAATCCACATCGAAGGTTAGACAAAACTAATATAAAAAAAGTGAAGCAAAACAAAGATCGAAGAGCTAAAGAATAGTCTACAACAAGAAAAAAATCAGATCTCATAGCATTCTACCATATCATGAAAACAAAGATAATAGTTTACAGTTGAATTCATAAGCATAGAGCTCCTACATACATTTGCTTAATGATGGCCTCTCTATTAACATTAAAAGATAATTTTATAGTGTTAAGCAAAAGCCTCCACCCCTCCCCTTATTTGGCCTTTTGAATTTATTTATAAGAAAAACTAATGACTTTTGGCATTCCAATGATTTCGTCCTTTGCATCCTTCCATGTGACATTTGTTTATTATTTTACAATTTGTCTTTCTTCTTGTCGAGACTTTATAACATGGATTTGAAAATGACAAATTTATACATATAATTCGTTCTCTCATCGAAAACGAAGTTTATAATAAAACCAAACTACACAGAGAATTTCGCTCTCACATTTTAATTCGTTATCGCGTGCACAGATCTCCATTTCATAGAGTTCAATTTATGTTGACAGGCAATTCAGACCAAATCAGTATTACTTCTGAGGCTGGCGCTTCCACTTCTTTTGAATTTTTTTGTTTATATACTGTGGCGTATGAAAAGAACGAAGAAGGAGAATTAACAGGCTGACGAGACACAGGAGCTCCTACCATATTTAGCAGTAGAATAAAATCCTTGAAAAGAGCATTGTCGTTACTATTAATAAAAGAACTGTTGATCCCGGTATTCCCGGCCTTGATGCTTTATCCACATGATGAACATACTCCTGTAATGAATCTGGTATATAAAAACAATAATCTGACTAAATTTTAAAAGATTAAGTCTCCATCAAGGACTACAGAAAGCTCACCAGTAAAGAGAGATTTTGAAATTTGCCTCCTCTCCAGCATTGGTTTCTCCCCATGTATTGATGGCACTTTCAATTCAATCATGCAAAGTATGTGGAAGATTCTTCAGCAAGTTGTGAATTTATTTGGTTTCACAAGATGGTAGTCTAGTTGACCGATGATAATGTAGAGTTCATTGTTATTTATTGTGATAATCAGAGTTACATAAGATTTTCTAAGAA
>SNQJ01S0008334.1:117865-154280 GCA_010110895.2 Picea sitchensis | reverse complement strand
TTATACGTTTAACAACCAATGAAAAAATTTCCTCACATCCATCATAGTTTAACTAAATATTTCTGATCACATAAAAATAAAAATAAGATGGTTTGCATGCATAAGAGAACTTTAACAGAGTGGACACATGGGCAGCTCAAATAAAGATAATGATAGATCAACCTCAAATACTTTATATTTTGAAAACAGGGTTACAAAGCAGAATCGATATTATTCCCAAAGTAGCTCTCTTGAAATTTCTAAAAAATACATAGTTTGTTACACATTCTTTGAAATTTAAAATGTGTTTGTCTTAAAGAATAAGATTGGGGCTCCCGCAGACCATAAAAAAAATAAATACAAGAAATAATCTCTTAGAAGGAAGACGGTGGGGTGATAGAAGAACAACAAGACCTGGTAAGAAGAAAACAGGAGTTATCAGTCTTCGGTTAAGCCTTTCAAGTGAAATAGGTGGAATAACTTGATGAAGGAATTGATAAAGAAAAACAAGGATGTGATCAGTATAAACTTACTATGATGGTCTCTCATAATATTCCCCTTCACTTTCTTGTTGATGTCCTTTTATTGTCTTCATCGACGGTTACATGAACCGTCTCAACTGTTTATTTCCCTTTTTAATAAAAGTTTTTAAATAAACTTTTATTTTCACAATTTAATTAATTTCCCATTAAACTAGGACGAATGTAATTTAATTTTATGAAATTGAAAAACAAATTTTAAACCATGTAAACCAATTCTGATATGCTCTTCATTGTCTCATATTTCCAACGATATAAAGTTTTTCCAAATCCGTCGCCTGGATCTCAAGATATGATCTTGTGAAGTTAAGTTGTCATGTATGCCCATTAAAAATGAAGCTGACTGCTATTTTAACTTGTGATAAAAATGTATCAACTTTCCACACTTGAAACCTATACCACCATCTTCTACGTTGAAATATCTTTCCAACGATATAATGTTTACTGCAAATGGAGGTCGGGAGCTCAAGATATAGCCTTTGGAAGATCCTGACTCAACCATTGTCGATCAAGTTTGATTGGTAAATGTGGACCCTTGATTTAATTTCAACCTCCTTTGTTGAATTTCGACTTTTCTTCATTATTCTTATCCCACATGTATGAGAATAAAAGATTCTTGTGGTATATAGTGTTAAGTGTAACATACACTTGACAAGAAATAAACAAGAGAGGAGACTGTGGAGCTTGGAGGATCGACTCTTGGAAAAATGTTGAATATAATAATAATTTTGCATGCCCAGTCAACAATGATGAGTCACCCAACCAAATTTTTCCACATGTCATCACTCGATAGGCCAACAATCTGCCAATAAGAATCTACCATATGTCATCCAATAAAATCACGCCATGTGTCATTTTTTTTGTATGCAACCACATGTCTCCATTATTTAGTTTCCATGTGGCACCATCCATTTAACTTCCATGTGGATGTATCTCATTGGTTAATAAAGTGCCACATGTCACTTGGAGATGTTTCTCATAGAACTTAGGACAGGAAAAATATTATTAAAATAATATGGCGGTTTCGCTGGTTTACGTGAATGCAGAGGTAGGTGATGAAATCATCGTGGACCCGCGGTAATACATAGTAAGGAATGAGTGTAAAAAATTCTAAGTGTAGGTGAAGTGGAGAGGAGAGGTAAATAGTTGTAAAATATTCTAAGTCTTGAGAATCGTTCGGACGAACTTGGATACAAGAGAAATGAAAAACCTAGGAGTTTGGTAACCACAATAAGTCTCATGGTCATAATGTAGATTGTAGATAATTGGGTGCAAAATGGATATCGCGGAACTTGGAATGTGGTAGCTTGAACCCGCGAACCCGTGGTAACTCATATATTTGGCTAAGTGTTGGAGAAGTTACATAGTAAAGAGTAGTAAAAAGATTTTTGTGCATTATGAAGGTGGCGGAAGTCAAAGTGCATAGTGTGGGTAGTAGAGATAAAACATACTCTTAGAAAATATCACCAACCTGTGAACCCGTGATAAGCCATAGTAAATAAGACTATGTCTGGAAAGTATATAATTGATCACATGAAATATGGAAAATATGAAAAATTAAATGAAATATATGGGAAATAAAGGAATTACGTGAAATTTGGGAAAGGAAAAAAAGAAAAGGAAATAAATGGAAAAATGGGATAATGAAAATGGAAATGAAAATAAAAAGAAAAGGGAAAATAAAGGAAAAGGGAAATGAATGTGAAGATGGAAAGGATTGAAGAAAAATGGCTAAGTGTGGAAATAGTTAAGGGGAATATGAATGTAATGAGACAATGGGAAGAATGACTAAGTATAAAATGAAAGAATGAGTAGAGGTGAAGGGAAAGGGGATGAGAAAACAAGTCACTTAGAACATTTTTCATATTTCTTCTTGTAATACCTCCATTGGAATTCTGGACAGAAGTATGCGTATCTTGGTCATGGAGACTCGGATTTTGATTTCGTGAAATGAATGGTGAAACTGATACTAATGGATATGCAATGAACATATAATAGTTCAAAAATATTCATATTCCAATATCATTGTTTAATTATTATTCCAGGAGTGAGAACATATAGGTGACCAAATTTTGGTCAAAAACTGGCTCCAACTGGTCAAAAATTTTGGTCGAGATTGTTCCCAAAGTAGCTCTCTTGAAATTTCTAAAAAATATATAGTCTGCTACACATTCTTTGAAATTTAAAATGAATTTGTCTTAAAGAGTGGGATTGGGGCTCCCATGGACCATAAAGAAAATAAATACAAGAAATAATCTCTTAGTAGGAATATGGTGGGGCGGTAGAAGAACAAAAAGATATGGTAAGAAGAAAAAATGAGTTATCAGTCTTCGGTTAAACCTTTCTAGTGAAAGAGGTGGAATAACTGGATGAAGGACTTGATAAAGAAAAAGAAGGATGTGATCAACATAAAATTACTATGATGGTATCTCATAATATTTCCCTTCACTTTATTGTTGTTTTATTTTTATTTTCTTCATCGACGGTTGCAGGAACCATCTCAACTATTTCTTTCCCTTTTTAATAAAAGTTTTTAAATAAATTTTTATTTTCACAATTTAATTAATTTCCTATTAAAATAGGATGACTGTAATTTAATTTTATGAAACTAAAAAACAAATTTTAAACCATGTAAACCACTTCTTATGTGCTCTTCATCGTCTCATCTTTCCAACGATATCAATTTTTCCCAAATCCGTCTCCCAGATCTTAAGATATGAGCTTGTGAAGTTAAGTTGTCACGCAAGCCCATTAAAAATGCAGCTAACTGGTATTTTAATTTATGAGAAAAATGTATCAAATTTCAGCACTTGAAACCCATACCACCATCTTCTAAGTCGAAATACCTTTCCAATGGTATAATGTTTGCTACAAATGGAGATCGGGAGCTCAAGATATAGCCTTTACAAGATCGTGACTCAGCCATCGTCGATCAAGTTTGATTGGTATATGTGGACCCTTGATTTAATTTCGACCTCCTTTGTTGAATTTCGACTTTTCTTCATTATTCTTATCCCACATGTACGAGAATAAAAGAGTCTTAGTGGTATATAGTGTTAAGTGTAACATACACTTGACAAGAAATAAGGAAGAGAGGAGACTATGGAGCTTGGAGTATTCGACCCTTGGAAAATTATTGAATATAATAATAATTTTGCATGCCCAATCAACCACCAATATGCCCAGTCAGCAATGATGAGTCACCCAACCAAATGTTGCCACATGTCATCACTCAGTAGGCCAACAATTTGCCAATAATAATATGCCATATGTCATCAAATAAAATCATGCCATGTGTCATTTTTTGTATGCAACCACGTGTCTCCATTAGTTAGTTGCCATGTGGTAGCATACATTTAATTGCGACGTGGATGTATCTCATTGGTTAATAAAGTTCCATGTGTCACTTGGAGATGTTTCTCATAGAACTTAGGATAAGAAAAATATTATTAAAATAATATGGCAGTTTCACAGGTTTACGTAAATGCAGAGGTAGGCGAGGAAGTCATCGTGGACCCGCAGTAATACATAGTAAGGAATCAGTGTGAAAAATTCTAAGTGTAGGTGAAGTGGAGAGGAGGGGAAAATAGTTGTAAAATATTCTAAGTCTTGAGAATTTGTCGGACGAACTTGGATACAAGAGAAATGAAAAACTTAGGAGCTTGGTACCCACAATAAGTCCGATGGTCATAATGTAGATCGTGGATCTTTGGGTGCAAAATGGTTTGGAATGTGGTAGCCTAAATCCGTGAACTCATGAACCCACAGTAACTCATATAATTGGCTAAGTGTTAGAGAAGTTACATAGTAAAGAGTAGTAAAAAGAGTTGTGTGCATTATGAAGGTGGCGGAAGTCAAAGTGCATTGTGAGGGTAGCGGAGATAAAACATACTCTTAGGAAATATCACCAACCCACAAACCCGCGGTAAGCCATAGTAAATAAGACTAAGTCTAGAAAGTATATAATGGATCACATGAAATATGGAAAGAAATTTGGAAAATATGAAAAATTAAAAGAAATATATGGGAAATAAAGGAATTACGTGAAATTTAGGAAAGCAAAAAAAGAAAAGAAAAGAAATGGAAAAATGGGATAATGAAAATGGAAAGGAAAATAGAAAGAAAAGGGAAAATAATGGAAAAGGGAAATGAATGTGAATGTGGAAAGGAATGAGGAAAAATGGCTAAGTGTGGAAAATGGTAAAGGGAATATGAAAGTAATGAGACAATGGGAAAAATGACTAAGTATAAAATGAAAGAATGAGTAGAGGTGAAGGGAAAGGGGATGAGAGAGCATGCCACTTAGAACATTTTTCTTATTTCTTCTTGTAATACCTCCATTGGACTTCTGGACATAAGTATGCGTATCTTGGTCATGGAGACTCAAATTTTTATTCCGTGAAATGCATGGAGAAGATGATACTGATGGCTATGCATTGAACATATAATAGTTCAAAAATATTCATCTTCCAATATCATTTTTTTTTTTATTCCAGGAGTGGGAACATATAGGTGACCAAAGTTTTGTCAACAACGAGTCATCAATGCAACACTGGCATGCTTCTTTTGAATTCATGTTTGTCGTCTTGAAGAAATGTCACTGATATTAGGTCCAACAACTTCAATGGTATTGGCAGCCCATCTGGTTAGACATGAAAGGGGTGAATTGATATGCACCATAGAAGGTTGATCATAGATCAGAACAATTTTAATCGACAAAGATGGTGGACCAATCGAAACAGATACTGAATGACCAATTGACTTAGAGGTCGATGGTCTAGTAGAAACATGAATAGAGTTCGACTGTCTAGTCGAATAAGTAAAAAATAGAATAGTAGAACCAAAGTTAGAAACAATATCAAAGTGATCATCCTGTAACAAGACAGAGGAGGCATTCAACAACTTGATGCCAGAAGACTTCTCATCAAACCGTACATTGTATGTGATAATGGTTTTTCGCTTGACATGATCAAACAATCGATAGGATTTAGACTCTTTAGATTATCCCATCATAATGCAAGCATGACTCTTTGCATCTAACTTCTTTCTGAAATCATAAAAAATATGAGCCCATGCAACACATCCAAACACATGAAGGTGGTTGACTGAGGGATTACTTCCACACCATCGTTTGACTGGAGTCACCAAAGGAAAAAATCAAGTCGAGATGCGATTGAGTAGATAGTTTTCACAATAGAAAACTTCATCCTAGAAGCGAGGAGGCAAATATTTGGCTTGCAAAAGGCATCTACCCATTTTGACTAACATCCTATTTTTGCATTTTGCAACACCATTTTGTTGAGGTGTATGAGGAACCGATTGCTTCCAGTCAATACTAGATCAAACCATGTATTCTTCAAAGGGTCAATTAACATACTCACCACAAATGTCTGATCTCAGGTACTTGATGGGTCGACCACGTTTGTTTTTAATAAAGGCTCTGAAGTCTTTGAACTTCTCAAAGACAGGATTATTATTCTTCATAAAATAAACCTATGTGAAACGAGAGAGATCATTAATGAAAGTTAAGATATACCTTGCACTTGCTAAGGAAGGTAGATTGATGCATCATAGATCACTGTGAACCAACTTCATGAGGGTATTTGTGCACCATGTTTTACCAGAGTCAAAAGGCCACTGATGATGCTTGCCAAGAACATATTATTTAAGGACTTTGTCAAGGGGAAAACTTTAAGTAAACCATCAACCATGTTCTGATTTTCCATCGATTATAGAATTAAAAAAATTATATGTCTAATTCATCCATGCCAAGTGTGACTTCACTCATCAGTGTGAGAAACAAGAGAAGTTGGTTCAGACTTGGGTCGAGTCATGTCATAGAATTTATACAAACTATCCTTTGGGTCGAGAAACCCTTTATTGACAATTGATCGACCTTTCTTCAAATCTCGAACAAATAACTGAGCTGGCAAAAACTCCACAACATTTCACATCTGTGTTAAGTGAGAAACAAATAACAGATTGGCACTGAGGTTTGGTACAACATAAGCATAGACAATTCTCCCATGTTGACATGGAACATCACCCTGACCAAAAATATCGAGAGAAAAGTCATCAACAACATAAATATTCCAATCCTCAACTTCATTCAAGAAGGTGAACAAGGAAGCATCCTTATCCATGTGATGAGTGCACCCATATTCGAATACCCATTCATTCTATGTAGAATGAGACATCAAGGCTTGAGAATTTTCGACTTGGAAGGTAAAATTATCAGTAGGTTGATGAAAAATGGACATGTCTCCTTCAAGGAATTTAACCTTCTCCTATAAATCATCTCTCTTATCGTATTAGACCTTCTCCACATGTCCAGTACTTCCATAGTACATACATGTCTTCTTCTTTCGACTTTGATGGGGTGCATTTGTTTTCCCTTTAGGTTTCTGGTCAAGGAATCTAGTTTTCTATATAGGGGTATCAAACCATCCTCTTTCCTTGTGATTTGATTTTCCCTTTCCTTTGAGCAAGTGGGCTTGATGTTTATCACCAATCTTACCTTCATCAAGCAATCTATGATGATCAATGATCAAAAGGCCACAAAAAGCTTCAAACGTGTAGACTTTACCATCTTCCTTTTGCATCTACTAGTTGGTGGAGAAAGTTGAAACAAAAACGTCGAATGGTGTTCTCAAATTCATCAAGACCAACTTGATGAGTTGTTTGTCTTTCTTCTGGTAATTCTTTCCACATTCGCCCAATTTCAACTGCAATTCCTTCACACGTGCTAAATAACCCTCTATTTTGTCAAAAGAATGAGGATCAAGAGATATCAACTCTTTTTCCAATTGCATGATGTGGTTTTCATCGACTCTATTGAACAAAGACTTAAACTTCTTCCATACTTTATGAGGGAAATCAATTCCACTGATGTGAAACTAAATCTTCTGCGAGATATAGGCCATGATGACCCCTATAGCTTTATCCTTCTTTCCATCAACATTGATCTTTTCTTTATCATTTTTCAGATATGGAATTGCAGTCTTCATATACTTCCACAATCCTTTACTCTTTAGTAGGGTTTCCACGTTTGGATCCCATACCACATAATTTGATCCATTAAAAATTTCAATATCGATCTTTGAATTCATCTTCGATATCTAGACAAATTAGATCTATTTTCACAAGTTACAGTCTGCAAATCATCAACCCAAATTCAATCACACAATAGATCAGACTCAACACTATTTGCAGACAACATGTGAGGTTTCAAACCATCAACTATGATACCTTGTTTGGGATTGGGTGTAACTTGATATGAAACAGATAAATAGAAATACAGATAATCGAAGAGGAAATTTTTTCTAAGATAAGAGGTGGTGTCTAAAGATACGATTATATCACTTAAGCACAACACATTGTGATTAGAACATCACAATGCATATTGGGCATCTTGTACACAAAAACAAGAATATAGACATTATGATAATGACCTATCGGGTCTGATATTTATATCTTCAATATCTAACCAACTTCCTTAGAATTGTGAAGATATTTTCCACATATAATCGTCAGTGGTTAAAGTTGATTCTGTTAAATCTGTGTTGTCTAGTCGACTCGACAAGAATGTTCAACTTGACTATCTGCATCCAACTTGTAGCCGATGGTTCAACTAGTCGATTCACCGACCTACTGTCTTCGACTACTAGTCGACTATCCAACCGACATGATTTTTGACTATTCAACCGACTAATGTAGAGATCTGGTCGATCACCCGACAGACTGTTTTCAGATGTAGGTTGACCGCTCGACCAACTGATTCTAGGAGAAGTGTGATGAACAACTAGAACTTGATGTTCAAACATATTTTACGCAGTCTCGATATTTTTAGACAATAGATAGGTTGTTAGTGTTTGAATTTTTCTCGAGAACTTCAAACACTTCAAATAATAGTCTTCCCTTGTATTTCAAATTAACTTCACATGGTTTTTTATTAGTTTTTTCATATTTTAGATCAAATGAGTATTTAGTGTAACTATAATGTCTTTCTGCAACATCTCTTATGGTGTTTCTTTTATATTCTTTATTGTAATAATGCAATGAAATTATGTTGGTTGTAATTTTGATTTCTAGTTGGTGCATCCTAGTATTTTTTTTCAAGTAGTATTTATATTTTTATTGAAAATTATTTTGTAATTCTTTTTCTTGATTTATGGTTATGTTTTTTGATTTTTTAGTGGAATGATTTTTGGGTTCTTCCACAATGTTTCTTGAGAACTATATGGTGAAAATCCAATGGTTTTGTTGCCAAGGGAAATTAAAGTTTTTGACCAAAGGTTATCAAGTGTGTCCCCACAATATTAGTGCAAGTTAGGCTCCGATAAAAATGTAATGAACAATAGTTCATTTACAGGAAAATATCCAACATAAGAAGAAAAACATAAAATAATCCATACAAATAAATCAATATATAATTGATAATGAATAAGCAAGTGACTACTAAAATAACATGCGACGTTGTGCGAAAATACACGATGAATGATCACATACGAGAATATACATGTCTTTAAGACATGTACCTTTTGAATATTAATATCAATATTAATAATATGATATCATTATTATTATTATTACTATTATTATCATATGTACTTTATGTTTGTTACAAACACATTGACACTCCCTCTTTGTGAGCAAAGTGTTCTTCACCAAGCCCACTCTCTCCCTTGACATCTTAAACTTTCCCCTTTCAAGTGGTTTCAACCATATGTTTTTAACCTTTGAATTTGAAGGAATATACTCAAGACCCAATACTCCGTTTTGAAATTTGTCCCTAAGAAAATAGTATCAGATATCTATGTGCTTGGAGTGATCATTAAACATTAAATTCTCACAAAATTTGATACAACTTTGATTGTCATGATATATCACAATATGATTCAACATCTATTAGGTCATCTCCTTTATCAACTTGTGAAGCCAAATGGCCTCAAAACTAGAAAATTCAGCTACCATACAATCTATCTCTATTGAATTAAGTGGCACTACTACCCGCTTCCTACTAAACTAGGATATGATTTTTTTTTACATGTGGTTCACAATACCAGATATTGATGCTCGCTACATCCACGGAAAACCTCCCCTAAATCCATGAGAGAACATGGGGTGGCCAAGCATTTTCGGAGTATTGGGGGCTCAACAACAAGATAATCTTATAGACCCATTAAATGGCACAACATGTCACTCCAAGGATTTGAACCTGGGTGGGGAGGGTAACAATCATTCCTCCCACATAGGAGGTACGTGCAGGAGGGGTGTTGTATAGTCCTAGAGGACAACATTTTCTAGATTTTTCTTAGAATCTTGGCATAAATTCCAACAATATGGCATAAGATTATGCGATTTACCAAGGGGTATTATTAGTCCAGGCACTACAAGTTAATCGTATCACAATTGTAGGGGATTCAAAAAATATAATTCACCATTTTTCTATGGGAACCACTCTAAATAATACCAAACTACAAAGAATTATTAATAGGAACAAATGCTCATGTCCCCAATACAAGCAAATTTCCTCCACATTCTCCATGGAAACAATGAAGCAACTGAAAAAATTGAAAATCAGGTAATTGGTATGGCCCCTAGAAATATAAAAGTCCAGGGGTGGGTCCTCTTCATAGCCCCCCCTTAATGACTCATCCCCACATCATTTTAGTGCCACCTGACCCCAAGATTCTTGTGGATAGACACCTGGAAGGTACATGCATGTTGGGAATTATTTTAAAGGAGTATGGAAGTACTCCAAATATCTCTTGGTTTGTGGGAAATCATTGGATAAGATCAAACCTAGTCATGTCCATGGCAAAAAATGACCTCTCTACGACTGTCCCTCATGGGAGTCCTTGGCATTCAGTACCCCACAACAACAGGCCAACCAATTCAACTTCTGATATGAGGATAAGTGAAAAGGTGGTCATCATGAATTTTCACATGGAGACTCAACAAGTACAGGCCACCTCAACGTCTGAAGGACATTTTCACTGTGGGAAAATTCCTAGTTGTTTGCATTCATGCACCATTGTAATTCTAAGCCACATTAAATTCGAATGTTTTCCAATGTTTCTCCATTATCTCTAGATCCATTTCCTTCTCAGGGACTCAACAATCTCATTTCTCTCTTATCAGAGGGAGAGAAAGCTCTGCCAATTTAGTCGATCGAGAAAAAAATAGGTTGGCATGGTTCCTCTAGCAAACTAGGAAATTTCAATTTGAATTACACTGGTGCTATAGTCTCTGGTCAATTTGATTTATGCATTTTGTCTCTTTCCATGGCTCACGAGAATGGTCAGTATCAAGCTCAGGAGAATTTGGAGGAGGAATTGGTGGATGATAATTTCACCACCACTCACCGACTCTCCCCCAGAATTGAATCCCATATCTCAACCCTCTCTTTCAGTTTGGATACATTGGCTCAACACCAGATGCTCATAGGAAAAATTCAATATGAAGTCGATTTCCTTCGTCGGCAAGGGGAGGCAATGAAAGCTAGGTTGGACGTGAGAGACACATCTCCAATCTCTTCAGTAAAGACTCAGAACAAGGAAGTCAGCAACATGATAGGATCCAATGAAGACCTCCCATATTTGAACGTGGCTCTAAAGCCACCTCCTAATGAAGACTGCGTAAAAAATGAACAGTAAGGTAGAAATATGAATTTGTAAGCTTTAGTAAGGCATTGTATCACCAATTTTGAATGGTATCAATTTTGGAACTAGTTCTGCTTGAAAGATACCTAGGAACACTTTTTATTGTAACTGATAGAAATATACAACCGGTCTATCCTTCTTACCAACTTCTTCCTTTGTACCGAGCGACCTTGGTCATGCCTTTTATAAATACAAAATTCTCCAGTTTATGTAAAAAAAAAAATCATTCCTCCCAACCACCGAAGCTACTTCCAATGGAATCTAAACTAGGATATCATGCCTAAATCCAAGATGAAATAGAACCCTAAAGTAATCTTCTTTCCATTTTCATCTTCAACCTAGTTAAAATCCAAAAAACGATACAAGATCATCTCACCATCTCCTACATATCTCATACCATGATGCATTGTTCCCTTCAAGTATTGAAGAACATGCTTTGCAACAACCCAATAAATTTACCTTTGGTCAAACATGTATTGGCTCAAGGTGTTCACTGCAAAAATAAAATTAAGTACTATATTCACTAGATACATAAGGGATCCAATTCACTTCTTGTATAAAGAAGGATCCACCAAATCTAAAACTAAATGAATAAATAAATTTAGATCTGGAACCATAGGATTTTCTATAGGCTTACAGTCCATCATCTAAAACCTTTTCAAAATCTCTACTACATACTTACCTTGTCCAAGGAAAACTTCTTTGGAACCTTGTCAAAACCCTAGACCCAATGTTTTGTTTTCAAATTATATATGTTATAACTTATCAAATTATTTGGCGATCAAATCATATTTAAAAAAATAACTTATCATTTATCTTAGGCGATAACCCATTAATGTTTTTTTACTACATTGAAAATTAGGCAAAAACACCAATACATGAGTGTCACTTGTGCATCACCGACAAATAATAACAATAAATCCCATATTAGAACATCTAGAGAAAAACCAATCTTTCATAGAAATTATATAAAACTTACAACCAAAAACAATGGCATTGGAAACTATGATTATAAAGACATAAAACATTTTCTTCAAATTGCTAAAAACCTCCAATATGAAAACACTATATACAACATGGTATACCATATACATGTTAAAATAAGTAAACAAAAAAAGTCAAGTATTAAAAAATGTTGTCTCATACAAAAACTTCTATGATTGCAAATGTAAGTTCATGGTATTTCAAAGAGTATCAATCGCTACCTAAAACTTTATATGTAGCAAATATTCCCTAAAATTTATAATACACAATCATGGATGCGGCAAAATCGGTTAAGGAAGACAATTATATATTCATGGAAAAGTTTTGTTTCGAGGCGAAAAGTATAAATATATAGAGAATTATTATCATAAATTAGGCTACAATTTTTATTTTTACTTTTAATGAAAATATGAAGAAATTTAGCCAAATTTTATTTCAAAAATTTTAAATTTAGCTAAATTGGTGAAATTTTTCTTGAAAAAAAACTTTGGCCAGGCCTAGAAAACATTGCATTAATCCTATGTCCTTCATGTCAAATTCACTTGCCAATTTCTTCTTGCACCATGTTGTGAGATTTTCTAAACTACCTTCTAGGATCAGGTCATCTACATACATAACTAAGATAAGTAGATAACATTTTTCAAACATATAATACATGTTAGGATTTAAAACGGTCTTAGCGAAACCTAAACTGCTGCATAGACAACCACTTCTACCCAAAAGAAAATTTCATGTTTTGAGAGTGAAGCATACAACATGTCATTTCCATGATAGACCTATTCTCCTACTTAGCACACCATTCTATCAAGGAATATAATGAACATTTTACTACCAAGAGATGCCATGAGAGTGAAAAAACTAACACAAGGAATTAAAAATGTAATCTCCCCCTCGTTAGATTCATGACACTTGATCCCCTACTTACATTGAGCTTCAACAATGTTTTTGAACTCCTAGAATTTAGAAAACATCTCATCCTTAGATTTAGTGGTTTATACCTATAGAAACAAGGAAAAGTCATCATTAAATGTGAGGAATTACTTGTCTCCCCCAAGAGAAGAAGAGGCCATGGGACCACATATATATTTGTGTCTTAAGTCCAGGGGTTTAGAGACCCATATTGAGTTGTCCTTTGGAAAGGACTCGATGATGCTTACCCATCGCACAATCCTCATAATAAACACAGAGATAGTTGGTCTATGGAAGGTCTTTATCAAGGTAAATATTAATAATGTACCTCAAGGATCCATAGTTAGTGTTGAAAAGATGAAAGTCACATAGCTTACTATCATCATTTGCATTGGCCACCACTGCAATGAATTTATTCGAAGATGGAGGTGGAGAATAATTCTATAACTTGTATATACATTCATATTCATTGTAATATTCAGAGGTGACAACTTTGAAGTTGTAAAATTCCCACTAACTTTTTTTTTGTTTTTTTTTCTTAGTTTTGCAGTTTAGACATTTTGTCAAACATTATGCACACAAGTATTCTATTAAATAGTTCAAAAGTATTTCCACTCTCTATTTTGATTTACAAGAAACACCAATATTTTGGCACAAAGGTATTTACTGCAATTAAATATTTGAGACAACCAAGTATATTAGAGATCTCTGTAAATAGAAAAATAACAAATAGAGAGGAACCTGATTTATATGTATTGCAGTAGGTTGCTTTGGAAAATACATAGATAATTTTTCATGTATATGACATCATCTTTTTTAAGCCCCTTTTACAACAACAAACTCATTCCCAACAATGATGATGACAACTATAGGTGAGGGAGACCTCCTCCATAAGGATTCGACCCCTATCTCAACCAACTTGACCCTTGCAACAACAACTTGACCTCTACTACAACAAACTCAGCTAGCACTTGGATTTCAACCTCAATACCTCAGATTTGAGCCAAAATTGAAACACTGTCCAATAATGAAGAATCTCGACCACAATAGGAGAAAATTATACCCTCTAACAAGGTACCCTTCCAACAATATGAATGCCTTGACCAACAAGAGAGATTTGTTGCCTAGTCTTAAGGAAATACACCCAACATTGCGTATAACTCAACCAACAACCCAAAAACTTGGCCTCCTTAACAAAATCGACCACCAAGATGAATTATTCAACCTTCCAAAACAAGAAAATGTATCCACAATTCCCAAATCATCGTACTCAATCAAAATCGACCCTAACAAATAAAAACCCTGTTATCCTCATTTCCTAGGGATAATTGAAGAGATGATGTCTTGAGGCCCTCAGGTTGCCAACATGGAGTACCAAGAGGCACATGGATGAAAAAATCCACTTGCATAGACAAAGGCCCAACCCACCACCACAGATCTCAGATTCATCATGAGGGTATCCACCACATCAGCTTGCTTCCAGAAGACATTGGTTCTTTCTTCATCAGGTACAAGCCAAATATTATGGTGAGTGTCATTTCATTATTTGATGCATTTGAGTTTTTTTCATTTAAAATTTGTTTTGATTATGTAACATTTTCTTGGAAGTTATGCTCCTTGCCCTATTTCACCTTAGTGGTTGAAATTGCGCCCTAGTAAGTGGTCACCATTAGGGATGGGCTTGCTACTGGGAGGTCCCCTTTATAGGTCATTGTGCCATTCCCGATCATACTTACCACTTTCCACACTTCATCCCCTTGTCTCCTCATCTTTTGGGATTTTTGGGTGTATTGAACCAAGAAGGGATTGTCCCTCATTTTATGGGAAGAAGGGGCTGAAGGCCCAAAGGCTTGTAGCTGAAAAAAGATAAAATCCAATCATACAACTTGTAGATTCTCTCCCAGGTATTCTAAGGACAATGAAATATCTCTCATAAGAAATTGATGGTACTCATATAAAATAAGGAATAGAAAATGCCAACCAAGGTAGAGCATGTGTGGGCAATGTTTTTCATGCTTAGGTAGAAGTCCCACACCTTGTATTCAACTTGGGGAAGCATAATGTGACCAGGGTAGAGTCAAGGTGGGCATTGTTTTTCATTCTTAGAGAGAAGCCCCACCTTGGAATCAACCTGGAAACATATTAAAAGAACAAAAGGAAATAAATGGGCTTGGAAAGAGGTTGCATTTAAAACGAAGGTGTAACAGACCCTCTATTGAAACACACACTGACACTGAGAGGGGGGGGGGGGTGAATCAATGTCTAGAAATTTTGACTTCTTTTCACACTTTCATAGATTAACTGAATAAGATATATGAAACTCAATTAATTATTCACAAACATGTGTAACAAAAACTGTATGAAGTAGATAAAATATCTTTCTTTTATTTATTTAACTTGAATGAATACAAATAAAACCATTCCTTTAATATCTTCAACTTCAATTGAATATGAGAGATCCAAATCTTTGATACAAGACCCAACTTGTATTTCTCAGATCCAACTGAGAAATGAGGAATCCAACCCTCATAACAAGACCCATCTTGCTGATCTCATATCCAACTGAGATGTGAGGAATCCAACCCTCGTAACAAGACTCATCTTGTAAACATGCACCAACCTGATATAATGAACTTCCATTCAATATATATATATATATATATATATATAATCCACCAAGACACCCTAAGATTCACCACTACTTCTGGTTTATATAGTATTTCAATAGGTATAGTATTGAACTATTGTGTCTTTTGACATGAACCATTGCATCTCTTCATTTAATTTAACATAGATAATCTTCTCCTTTTATTCATTAATTTATCATGTAAGTTTCTCAATTAATTAGAAGATTAATCTTGACTCAAATTCCATCTACATGAGCTGATCATAGGTATGGATCGACTTCTTATAACATTCCCATGCTTCTGCTGCATCCTTAGTTCTTCAAAAGATCATATTCGAGATTTTACTAGCTCTTTGTACTGTTATGGTGTTAATCTCGTCAAATTACTTCACAGGCCCCTAACTATTCATAGAAATCAAATTATTCAAAGGAACTTTCTTCAACCCACTTCCCTTTGTGATCACGAACTCAAAACCACAGGCTTAGCTATTTCAAACGTTGTTATGTTAGCACTTTTCTCTTTCCACCCTTATTATTCTACATGGGACCATATTCAAATGTCCAAGGGATTATTTACTTCTAGTTCCTTTACACTCCTTATTATATTCTCTACCTTATCAAGCTACCAGTGATGGAACTAGGTTCTCCGATACTTCATCCTCTGGGACTTTCGTTTTTGTAGTCTTTCAAACCTCCCAGAGTAAATTTCGTCAAAGTGCGTATAGTGTATTCACTAGTATATCAGACGGTAAATATTTAATCTTCCGTTGGATGGACGATCCTGGCTTATTCATAGGCTTCAAACAAAATCGACAATCACGACTTAATCAGGGGTTGAGATGAACGATTATCGTTCACTCCAGGACTTCGACTATTCGTGGCTCCAAGACTCTGGAGTAGAGAAATTCCTATTGAGGTTTAACTATCGAATAAGTCATATAATGGTAGTGACCACCTGCTGTCGGTTAACACCTCCGCTTATGATATCCTTCCACTATGCTTGGTCAACGGTTGAGAACGCTCTTGAAATATATCAATGGTAAGCATTACTTCATGATTCACGCTTACTATATCCTTCCATTGTACTTGATTAGACAATCAAGAAATATTTTGTAGGATCTTATATGAACGGCCAAACAACAATTTGTGACTTCGGCCTTTGGCACTTTAGGTATATCTGCTGGTAGGAGAAGCTGGACATCCCTGGAGGATGTAGTCCCAGAGTGACATGGCTTGCTAATGTCACTGTTGATGTGGAACTGGATGTGTGGCTTCCACATTTCACCTTGGTTTGTTAATTTCACAGACCTTATGTTCCATATTATTTTGACACTTGTCATCATCTGATTAGGCCACGTGTGATCTATTGCTGACATGGTTGTGCCAACTTGGGCCTATTGATGTGACACATGTATTCCTCCTAGATCTAACGGTCGTAGTTTCATTTGAAGTTTCTTATTGATCTGACGGTTGTCATTGATTTGGGAATATGACACTTTTGAGACTTTGATCTAATACTCCTAAATTGCCAAAGTGTCGAATAGATCTATCACCCTAGAAATTTCCTTGTCCTGATCGACGACTTCTATTGACTCTGGGGCTTCGGAGTTAATGATTTCTTGGTTTATCTGATATTCTTATCACTGGAGTAGTTCAATGATGGAGTTGACCACCTTCTTCCTTTTAGCATGATCTGACAGTTTCAATATTCATTCCAGATCAACGGTTGACGAGATTTCCTCGATCTTCCTCTGATCTGATGGTCTACGAGAGTTCGGGACTTCAGGGCTTCGACCATCAGGTATTCCTATATGATTCAAACTTATTTTCGTCAGAGTGGTCATTGCCGGAGTTGACCACCATTGGACTCGCCTATCCTCATCCAATGACCACCATGCATTTCCTAGATATGATGGCCCTCATTCACTTCGGGATTTTGGGGCTCCGGGCTTCGAGTATTCTTGGTTTTTTATGAACTTCTTATCGCCGCAGTGGTCAATGCCAAAGTTGATCACCTTCTTTCCTTTAGTATGATCTGAAGGTTCAGAATTTCCTTTCCATATCGATGATCAACATTTAAATCTAAATTAAATATGGATGTAACAATTGAGAACTCATCCAAAGCTCCTCCTGATCGACGGTTGGTGTTTATTTCATGACTTCGGGATTTTGTGGATTCTTCCTTGTCTCCAGTAATCGCCGAAGTGGAGAATTGGCGAAGTGATGAAACTTATGCTATCCTTCCACTTGGTTTCAGTCAATGGTTGATATTTTGATCGGTTGTAACAAAGTTTCCTCACAGTTATGAGGGTGTTCAATGCTCTTCTTTCTGATTTGTTCATCGCTATTTATCCGAAGCTTTTAATAACTGTTTATGCATTCTTTTATGCATTGACCTTTAGTCACTAACCCTCCTGAGCTCTTAATTCCTTGTGCTTTGTTACTTTGTACGCGGATTCTCTGCATGCTATGTTTCCTAAGATTTAGGAACATAGGATGATTGTCGATCCTATCGTGATCAACAATGATCATGAATTTCTTCTTCCCCAAGGTGATATTCTTTTTTCTCTGATTATTGTATATGTTTGACTCATGTTTCCATCAATAACAACACACAATCAATAATGCCAACAATATCCCCCTTTGGAATTGAGGGAAACATATCTGTAAAACAAATACTTTTTCTCCCCCCTGTCATTGATCTCATTTTCAGGTTGGAGGATTGAACCAAATACTGATACCGAATTTCTTTTACTATTTTTCTCCGCCTTTGACATCAATGATAAATAGTTAAACTTTTATTGCTTTTCTTCCCTTGTGAATGTGCCAACTCTTATCTCAATCTCTTGGGATTTTGTGTTAAAATAGGTAGTCTTATTGATACCATTTTGTTGTAGTGATCAAGTCTTTTAAACCTAATCCAATGACTTCCTCATTTGATGACCAAATTAAACACTCCCGCTAATTTTTTACTGTTTCATAGGGTTTTACTGTGTTCTCCTTTGTCTTAAAGGACAAGGGTGTGAATCTTACTAATCTTCTTGATCTATTTAATTATCCTCGTCGATATTCTGATCTTTCACAAGAATACCATTGATCGATACCAATTAATTTAATTTCCATTCTTCAACCAATTTAATATCTTATTCATAGTCCTTCGACTCTGCAGAAACCAACTTCAACTTCTGTCCCTTAGAAATAAGATTGAATTGGTCCTTTCATTTGTTGTTTGTTAAGTCCTCTTCATAAGTTTTTCATTCATTTGGAAATTACTCATTGGGTTTAGATCATACCATACTTTAGTAGTATTTTGTAGTACTTACACCAAATCACGTTGTAAAATCCTTCCTCCTTCCTTTTATTCATATTTTCTATTGAGGGGAAATTTAGTAGTTCGTGAAAATAAAATTGGAAAACTTCCAAGATTTTCATTGCTCAATTATTCTGGTTGATATGCTATTGAAGATTCATCATTATCATCACTGCTATGTGTAAGTGCAACTTCTTCATTTTCTTCTTTGGGATTTTCTGTTTGCATTTTTCTTTTATTGGTTAATGTACTCTTGATATGCATGACATCGTGAGGATCTGCTATCTTCTTCTTTAGGAACTCTCCTTTCCCGAGTTTGATCCATTTCATATTCAAATATATGAACTTCACATTCCTTATTAGGAACTTCACCCATCATTTTCTTGTTATCAATTTATTCATTTTCAGATTCCAGATTATCTTTCTTGCTTTCTATTTCAGTTTTTCTTCTCCATACCTTTTCATTAGATATTTTGTTTGTTGGATATTTCTTTTCTAAGTTTTTCCTTTGAGATTTGTCATTTCTACTTTTCTTTCAATCTTCATTATATTTTGTTCCTAACTTGTATGAATTATTTCTCATGGATTGACTTCTTTATTTTTTGCAGTTTTGGGATTTGTGACCAAACCAATCACATTTGTAACATCTCATTGTATGAAAAAACTTTGCTGTGTGGCCAACATAATTGCATCTCCAAGATCTCATTAATTTATCCGACCTTCCTGAATTTTTATTTTCATGACTCTTGCATTCCAATGCTTTGTGACCAAAGTTATTACAAGAAAATCAATAACCATTGAAGGTGTTTCCATACTTGAGTCTGTTGTGACATAAGAAGTCTGTCTTTTGATATGTTTCTTGTTTTTTACTTTTATAGCTTTCTTCCTTGACAAAGTTCACGGTTTGTTTTAGGTTTGTGACTGTACCTTTTTATTTTGAGGAGTATGATCCTTTATGATGTTTTAGAATGGTGCTCCATTTTCCACCTTCTTCTTTATTATTGTATCCAAGACCGGTTTTGTCATCAGTTGGTATTTGACTGTTCCATATCCTATCTAGGATAACTGAGTTGGTCAGGAATTTGACAGTTTCTTTTGTCTTTTCATTATTCTTTTTGAGGTTGATAATTTCCATTTCCAACATGTTTCATGTTTATTCCTTTTTAGTCAACTGAATATTCAAGGATTCTTTTTTTTCCTTAGTTCCTTCAAGTCGAGTCTTTAGATTGATGACCATTTCTTATGTATCATCCAATACTTCTGTGCAGTTATTAGTTTTTTCATATGTCTTTAACTCTTCTATATCTTTTGTTAGATCAACAACTTCATTCTTCAATATTTTGATTTCTTCCTTGTTTTCTATTTGAATCCTTTTGAGGTTGATGGCTTCCAATTCCAACCTGTGGCATGATTCTTCCTTTTTAGTTAATTGGATCTTATGTGCTTCTTCATTTTTATTAGCTTCTCAAATTTGAGTCATTAGAGTTGTGTTAGTACTTTCATTTATATTTTTGACGTTAATAATTTCCAATTCAAACATGTGGCATGATTATTCTCTTTCAGTTCATAGGATCTTCTGTGCTTCTTCATTTTTCTTAGCTTCTTCAAGTTGTTTTTTTAGACAAATGACCATTTCTTTTGTCTCTTCTAGTACTTATTTTCTTTTATTGTTATGTGTATTCAATTCTTCCATTTCTTCTATTAGATTAGAAAATTTGGCCTTCAATCTTTTGATTTCTTCTTCTTTGTCTTCTAGCTGAATCTTTTGTTAATGCTCTTCATGGTTAGATTGATCTAACTGTTGTAGTAGCAAACTATCTTTCTTTTGAAGTTTCTCTAACTCTTCAAAATTGCACATAATTGTGTATTCAAGCTGGTCAAAAACATCCTTAGTAACTTCAATATATAGACCATCTCCTAGTTCCATACAAATCACTTCAAATGTGGTTATACCATCAGTCTTAAAATATAATAGTTTTTCTTTAGTGAATACCGAGGTATTCATAAATTCCTTGATGTAGTAGTCTTCTCTGTTGATGACTGGGGTTTGCATCAATTATTTGATGGAATTTTCCTCTTTTGTGTTTTGTTCTTTATTCTAATCAGAATTCTCTTTATCTGTATGTTGTTCTTCAATTTGATTTGATTTCTCCATTTCTTTGTTTTGTTCTTTAATCTGATTGGATTTTTCTATTTCTTTGTTTTGTTCTATAAAATTATTGGAATTCACCATTTCTTTGTTTTGTTCTTTGTTTTGATAAGAATTCTCCAACTGGAGCCATAGTACTTTAGAAGAGGTGCAATGTCCCATCTTTTCTTCGACTTGGTCTGATAGTCCATGCTGGATTTCCTTTAATGCTATTGAATTATTTTTCTTTGCTTCTTTTGCAGTTTTGGATTTTTTATTTGAGGTATTTGAGTACCAAGGCTTAGATATTGCTGAGTCGCAAACACTAGATCCTCTTGAATTCATATACCATTTCATTCTTTCCCTCCATGAAGAGTAGTTTGTTCCATCAAATAAGGGAGCTTAATTTGTTGAGAGAACCATTTGTCCACCCATTTCTTCAGAATGTATCTTCTAGTGTTTAAACTGTGTTGAAGGCACCTTCTCTGATACCAATTGTTGAAACACACAATGACATTGAGCAATTGTTGGAAATACGGCCAAATGACATTGAGAGGGGTGAATCAACCTATGGTAATTTTGACTGCTTTTCACACTTTCATAGATTAACTGAATTAACTGAATAAGATATATGCAACTCAATTAATTATTCACAAACATGTGTAACAAAAACTGTATGAAGTAGATAACATATCTTTCTTTTATTTATTTAACTTGAATGAATACAAATAAAACCAATCCTTTAATATCTTCATCTTGAACTGACTATGATAGATCCAACTCTCTGATACAAGACCCAACTTGTAGTTCTCAGATCCAATTAAGAAATGAGGAATCCAACCCTCATCACAAGACCCAAATTGTTGATCTCAGATCCAACTGAGATGTGAGGAATTCAACCCTCATAACAAGACTCAACTTGTAAACAGGAACCACCCTGATAGAATGAACTTCCATTGAATCCATTATATATATATATATATAAAATCCACCAAGACACCCTAATATTCACCTCTACTTCTAGTTTATATAATACTTCAATAGGTATAGGATTGAACCATTGTGTCTTTTGACATGAACCATTGCATCTCTTCATTTAATTTAACATAGATAATATTCTCCTTTTATTCATTAATTTATTGTGTAAGTTTATCAATTAATTAGAAAATTAATATTGATTTGAATTTCATCTACATGAGCTGATGAGAGGTATGGATTGACTGCTTATAACGTTCCCATGCTTCTGATGCATCCTTAGTTCTTCAAAAGATCATATTCGAGCTTTTACTAGCTCTATGTATTCTTATGGTGTTAATCTTGTCAAATTGCTTCACAGGCCCCTAATTATTCATATAAATCAAATTATACAAAGGTTCTTTCTTCAACCCACTTCCCTTTGGGACCTCGGGCTCAAAACCACGGGTTTAGCTATTTCAAACATTGTTTTGTTAGCATTTTTCTCCTTCCGTCCTTATTATTCTACATGGGACCGTATTCAAATGCCCGAGGGATTATTTAGTTCTAGGTCCTTTACACTCCTTATTAGCTTCTTTACCTTATCAAGCTACCAATGCTGGAACCAGGTTCTCCGGTACTTCGTCCTTCGAGACTTCTGGCCTTTGTGTATATTGTATTCACTAGTAGATCATACAGTCAATATTTGATTTTCTGTTGGATGGACAATCCTGTCTTATCGATAGGCTTCAAACAAAATCGACAATCATGACTTAATCAGGAGTTGAGATGAATGATTCTCATTCACTCCGGGACTTCGACTATTCCCGGCTCCAAGAATATTGAGTAGAGAAATTCCTCTGGAAGTTTACCTACCGAATAAGTCATGGAATGGAAGTGACCACTTGATGTTGGTTAACACCTTCACTTACGATATCCTTCCACTATTCTTAATCAACGGTCGAGAATGCTCCCGAAGTAGATCAACAATTAATGTTACTTTGTGATTCACGCTTACTCTATCCTTCCACTGTACTTGATCGGATGATCAAGAAATATTCTATAGGATCTTAGATCAAAGACCAAACATTAACTCATGACTTCAACCTTCGATTCTTTAGGTATATTTGCTGGTGGGAGAAGATGGACATCCCTGGAGGGTGTAGTCTTGGAGTGATGTGGCTTGCTGACATCAATGTTGATGTGGCACTGGCTAAGTGGCTTCCATGTGTCACCTTGATTTGTGAATTTCACAGATCTTATGTGCCATATGTATTTTGACACTTGTCATCATCTTATTATTCCATGTGTCATCTATTGATGACATGATCGTGCTGACATGGGCCTACTGATGTGTCACATGTCTTCCTCCTAGATCTAATGGTCATAGGTTCATATGAAGTTTCTTATTGATATGAAAATTGTCATTTCTTTGGGAATATGAAAATTTTGAGACTTCAATCTAATACTCCCAAATTTACGAATAGATCTATCACTGTAGATCTTTCCTTGTCTTGATTGGCGACTTCTATTGACTCCGAGGCTCTAGATTTCGAGATTTCTTGGTTTATCTAAGCTTCTTATCCCCAGAGTAGGTCAATGCTATATTTGACCACCTTATTCCTTTTAGTGCAATCTAATGGTTTCAATATTCATTCTATATCAACAATTGATGGGATTTCCCTGCTCTTCCACTGATTCGACGGTCGACGAGAGTTCGCAACTTCAAGGCTTCAGCCTTTGGGTATTCCTACATGATTCAGACTTCTTTTCCCTAGAGTGTTTAGCACCAGAGTAGATCACCATTGGACTCGCCTATCCTCATCCAATGGTCACCATGCATTGCCCAGATCTGATGGCCCTCATTCACTTCGGGACTTCAGGGCTCCAAAATTCAAGCATTCTTGGTTTTTTTTGAATTTCTTATCGTCGGAGTGGTCAGTGTTGAAGTTGACCACCTTCTTTCATTTAGTACGATCTAATGGTTCAAAATTTCCATTCCATATTGATGGTCAACATTTAATTCTAAATTAAATCTTGATCTAATAGTTGAGAACTCATCCAAAGCTCCTTCCTAATCGATAGTTGGAGTTTATTTCATGAATTCAGGATTTCGTGGATTCTTCCTTGCCTCCAATAATTGCTGAAGTGGCAAAGTGCCAAAAATTATGCTATTCTTCCACTTGGTTTCAATCAATAGTTGAGATTTCGACCGATTGTAGTAGAGTTTCCTCACAATTTTGAGGGTGTTCAATGCTCTTCTTTTTGATTTGTTCATCACTATTTCTCCTGATATTTTAATAACTGTTTGCGCATTCTTTTATGCACTGATATTTAGTCGCTAACCCTCATAAGCTCTTAATTCCTTGTGCTTCGTTACTCTGCACGTGGATTCTCTACATGCTACTTTTCCAGAGATTTAGGAACATAGGATCACTATCGATCCTATCATGATCAACAATGATCACAAATTTCTTCTTCCCCAAGGTTATATTCCTTTTTCTATGATTACTGTATATGTTTGACTCACGTTGCCATCAATGACAACACATAATCAATAATGCCAACACCCTCTACAAAGGCATCCATAAATGAGACACTACAATCCCTTGTATGTCATGAACCCCATGCGAAAAAGTATTTCCCCATCCACTTCATCTTCTACACATGGCTCGGAGGGGGGTCCACCTAGGAAACACTCATTGACTTAGGGGATGATTCACCCAATAGATCACGTTTTCAACCCTCCCAAACCTAAACTTGGAAAATTGCATAGGGTCTTTGAGAAATTGTTTAGTTTGATGAGGTGATTTTTGATGCACATGCTTAGATGGCTCTTTTAATGATTTGATTTACTTTTCATTATGAATTTGACTTGAGATTCTTGGAGGGTGTATTCATTGTCTTTGTAGGACCTAGTTGGTGGATAGTTTTGGAAGACCATGACTAGCTTGGGCTTCCTTGGGGCATGAATCCCACAGGATGGATACCGTGACCCACACAACTATATTATGATGAAATAATTTAGAGGCTTTAGAGGAACCTTGGATGACCTCATATATCCCGTACTAGCCCAACATTTTTCTTCTTGAGGGAAAAACATCACACTTGGAGGGCTTGGCATCACCCTAGGGATAGGGTTTGGTGTTGGAGATGGACACTTGGAGTTTTGGAGGAAGAAGACCCTTTACATGAAAAATATGTGCCTATCGCATGAGGGAGGAGCCTTTAGAGGCCCAAGGATTCATCTCCAACCTCAACATCCACCTAAAAAAGTCAAAACGTCACCCTAGAGAGGTTGATGTCATCTTTAGGGCTTCTTTTGTGCATTTTTAGGGTTAAATTGGATTTTAATTTTGTAAAGGGAAAAGTGAGGGTTTTTGATCCCTTACTCTGTGGTTTACCCTAAATTTAAGTGGACAAACTCTTTTTAGTATATTTTTATAAATAAACATCAAACTCTTGCTATTTTATCATAGCTATCCTATTGTGAGAAGACTAGTTGGCTGAAATTTGCACCCTCTTTGGGAAATTTGATATCTCTCTCTCTCTCTCTTGTGAAAATATGTTATGGTGAATTCTCTTGGTGATTTGTGTAGTGTTACAACAATTTTTTCCTCACCCCATGCAACTTGCTTGGATGGAATTTCCATTTCCCTATGCAGACTTGAAGTCCCCTTTTGTACCTTCCAGAGCCAAAAAACACATTTTTCCACATATGCATGCCCTATCAATTAGAAAACAAACATATACATAGGTTTCTCCACTACATTCCACGTACATCGGGTTTGGTGCTCAAAATTAAAAATTATGTCAACTTTCAATTCCATGTCACGAGATCCATGATCCTTGACCTTCCATATACTAGAAACGCTTTGACTCATCCCTTCAGTTCCATTTGAAGGCTATAAATTGAGCCATATCCAAGACCTGAAGAGGAGAATAATTCAACTTTGAGAGAAAAGACACACTGGAGAAATTTCACTTCATATTGAGTCTGCATCCCTTTGTCCTTGAAATTTTGAACCCCTTGTTTAACCCCCAAGCTCTTCCTTCCTTTTAATGGAGAAACTCATTGTCTCCTTTATATGAGATTGCCTTTAGTGGAGGATTGAAGTGGTGGAGGCCCAACTCGAGGGAATTAGTTTCTCAGTTCCAATATGTGTTGTTATAGAAGTTTGTCACCTATATACTTCTACTAATTATTTTAATATAAATACTCTTTTCTCGTCCAATTGATATCTTACAAATATTTGAATTATTATTCCATGGGCATATTTGTCATGTATGTTAATGGATTATGCTAATATATATGATAAAACTATATATTGTCACCATATGCTTGTGTATCTTGGTTGTTGAGTACAAGTTATAGGTATAAATCTTTGAGTTGCGTGCTCAATGATGGTCTTCATCAAACGTCCAAACTAGGTAGGCTCTTGGCCTTGTCTTGTTAGCATTTCATTTATATAACATATTTGGGATTAGAGTTGTTTTCTATGTGTCATTCTGTCTGTTGTGGTTTACCCCACGCCATAGAGATATTTTCATCGTAACATAATTGGCAACCATACTGGGGATTGATCTTCATTTTTGGGGTTTGGAGTGTTTTTCTCCTTGATTTTCTCTCTGGTAGCTTGATTTTTCTTGTCGCATGATTGCTTGACAACCTATTTTTACTTTGCATCTGATTTTATTGGCTTAACCCTTTCCCTGGTAGTGTTTTACTATATATACACGATTTTTCCCTTGACAGTCTCGTACATACACGAGATGTCCTCCTGTAGGGTGCATACATATGTGAGTTTTGCTCAAATAGTTGTGTACATCAACTTTTTAGTCTTGCTGGTTGAGTTTGGTGTTTTCTAGGTGAGTTTTGTTGGTTGTTGAGTCTTCTTGGGTCTTTGTCCTAACTGTTAAGTGCTTACATAGTGATAGGAAACCTTCTTATTGTTGAATTTCCAGGCGATATTCTTTCTTATCATATTTTTCATTGGTTTTCCTTGCACATTAGTCTGAGTGTTTGCTTCTTGGTACCCTTCTTGGCTTGTGTCTTTTTTCTTGCAGTAGGGTTTGTATGTGAAGCTACTATTCAGTCCTTCCATTTTGTTTTCTTTATATCTAAAATACAATTTTTTTTCTCATTTTGAATTATGGAATTTTCTCTTTTGATTGCTTTGCATTGATTTTGACACATGTGGAGATATTGCATTTCATTGAAGTTGTAGAGATTGCATTGAAAAGTTTCATTTAGAAGGATACCATCTCTTTGGAATTCAAGATTAGTACTTATGAATGTTTTTATATTAGCTTCTTTTATATGCTGAGTCATAATACCATCGGTTTCACGACCACACCTCTTGAGTAATCATAAGCCATTAAAAGTAACAATGATTAATTAAAATTGATTAGAAATGATTTTATTTTTCAAGGTACACAAACAAGTATAGGACATAGGGCCTTGGAATAGGATTTTGTGAGTAAACTTTTCCAAGGCTATTAAACTAAACATATTTGTCTGACCAAGGAGTGGTGAAACCCATTGTGTAATTAGTGACGTTAGGAGGCTTCGCTCACAACAGAGTTAAGCAGGAGGTCACACGAAGTTGGTTGCAGAGATAGCCTTTTAATACCTTCTTAGCATAAGATATATGTTGCTAATAAATGGTTTCATACCTAGGGTGTATGAATAATGGTCATGGGATGATGCAAGAGTGAAAAATGGAGTGACAACCTATCATATATGTTGATGAAAGAATATACATGAATACGGCATGAACATGCGATATGACGCTGGAAACCATAAAAAATCATGGACAAAAACACCAAAAACCAATTCTTTCTATTGCACTATTAGTCCACAAGGTCAACAATTAGCACAAACTATATGAAGTGGGTAAAAACATTTTCTACTAATAGTAAAAATATATCATTTTACCATACCATTTGAGTTTTTTCACCCACATAGTGCATTCTAGGAAATTTTCCCCATGATATTCAAGTGATTATTGCAACAACTATGATCAACAGAATCAACAACTACCTGGACCAAGTAAATGCCCATCCCCTCTACTTCAATTTCAATGGTTTGAATTTCAATTTTAGGCCCCATTTTTTTAGTATTAGAGGGCGTAGTATGTAAATTAGGGCGTATGCGGGTGATAGTTCATCGAGTCACATATATGACCCCATATACGTAGGGAAATAAAATCCTACCCACGTATATGAAACCCTATACGTGACCGTTACCATGTTATCCGACGTATAAGTTTGTGAACACATTTTTGAAAGGATTTAACTAAAAAAAATGGATTTTCCTTTATAGGTTGGTGATTGAATGGAGGGAGAGGGAGCATGAAGAGATAAATGCAACAGTGGGAAAGGATGCAGGGGCCAACAAGATTTAAAAATATGTGGCCTTTATAAATTTGGGGCTCTCAAAGGAATGAGGGCTCAAGTGAGGTTACACCAATTGCTAGTAAACTAGTGGGATTTGGAGATAGAGGTCTTCAACCTCGATGGGAAACCATTGAGGATTGAAGTGGATGACATATATTTTATCACAGGATTGTCTCGTCAAGTTGAGGTATTGAATCTCAAGGCCCGAGGTGTTGGGGGTGGTATGACTATGGAGGAGTACATTGCCACCCACTGTGTTGCAGGAACAGATAAAGTAGGGATCCAACTCCCAATCTGAGCAATCGAGAACCTACGCTTAAAGATCCTCGTGATTGTACTTACATAGATTTTGGGTTCGGTCTCATTGCACCAACCATTAAGGCCACTCATGTTCTATGCGGTGGAGTGTTTATAAAACACTGTTTATGAATAGTGTACCTCACGACTGGCCAACATGAAGAGCCAACTAACAGATTGAAAACAAGGGAAAAGAGAAATTTCAGATTTGCGTCCATTATTTGTAGTTTTTTATATGAGAAGATTCCAGGCTTGAGCCCTAGAGTAGAGATTACTCCACATGGACAGTGTGATCCAACCATGTCACGGTGGACCGATGTGATGAGGCGACTAGGAGGTCATAGGGTGCCAACCCCATACCATGATGAATTGTTTTCTGGTGGCGTCGACATGTCATAGCCATTGACGACTACTCTTACGCCAAGATCAACTATAGAGGGGATCCAGATATTCCTTTTCTGCTAGGTTCCTCCTACGGTGATATTGGTAAGAATGTTTTTTATATATTTCAGTTTTTTGTGTTTTTCAAAAAGAATAAAAGAACACAAATATTTTTGTATGGTATCAAGTATTAACAATTGCTTTGTTACACAGATGTAGGTCCATGAAAACCAGAGGGATTCCTATGAAATCGACGGAGGAGCCAGGGAGATGAGCATGTGGGAGGAGATGCAGAGAGAGTGATGCAAAATGTGCATGGGAACCTGTCTCGATTGACACACGCGATTCCTATGGTTCAAGTGGAGGATCTGCCAGAGGCTATGCAATGACAGGTGGTGGGTGTACCCCATGCGTGGGTGTGACTATTCCGACGTCTCAGAAAATCCGTAGTGTGCTATCATGATACACATTTGGATCCACATGTGTAGATTCCATGGTCATATTATATACCTGACATATATGTATTTTGAGGGTGTGAGACACATTTTGTACTATGACACCATATTTTTTGAAAAGATGAAATATAAAATAATTGGTCTTCGACTTTACTTATATATGTTACAATTTTTACATGCATGAATGTGTTTTCTTTGCTTATTTGTGTGAAAAAATCCAATCTAAAATATAATTAGCGTATGCATCGGATACATGATTGGAACTTCTATATATGTGATTATAAGTAATAAAATCAAAGTATCGTTCCAAAATTCGTACCCGTAGTAATCATTGGAGTAGAGTAGGGTCTTGCACACGGTAACTTCCATTTAACTGACATACGACTAACTGGGAGTCCAGGAAAACCTCTAAAGACTGAACACCATGTGAAATGGCGTCGCATAATAATTCTATAACAACGATATACTCAAAGACATTTTTCATCAATGGCTTCAGAAGAATGCCACCTGAAGACACCAGTTGGCCCTCAGGTGAGTAAATGACCGAAGCAGCAGAATCCATGTTCCGCGTATGGCGACCGGCACCATCTGTGAATCCTAGGTAAAATGAAGATTTTGTTGACATCTTCCAACCAAGGGAAAACTTGAAAAGCAAGTTGATGACACAAAGAAAAAGATGTATATACACTAAGATACACTAGTATACAAAAGGTCACACCCAAGATTTTAGGGATTAAGTGTAATACCTTTTAAGGTAGAGCCCATTTCTGGGCTCATCCAACATATTCCCTTCATAATCTTCCAATTCATAGGCTCCTTTCTCTAAGAAACATCGCATGATATAAGGACCGTGCCACATGGGGTTAGACTTGCCTTCCCCCAACGGTTCTTTGGCTTGGTCATACAGGAGAACCAAGTCACCTTCAACGTACTTTTGAGGACATAAAGACCTATCATATTGAACCTTAGCATGCCATTTATTCACTTCGATAACTGTAGAGGCATCTCTATGTTGCTCATCGAGATAATCTAGGTGCACAAGGTGTTCTTCAAGATCGGATGTGTCAAGAAGGAGCTCGATTTCCAACTTGAGGGAAAATATTTTTCATTTAATCGGAATAATAGACTACATGTCATGTACTAACTGAATAGGAGAAAAACCAGTGGAAGTATTTACTGAGGTTCGATATGCCCAAAGTGCAGGGTAAAGCATCAAATACCAGTCAGACTTACTCTGGCTGACAGTTTTTTGCAAGATGGCCTTGAGATATCTATCCATTGCCTTTACTTGTCCATTTTCCTAGGGATAATAAGGGGAATAATGACCATCCTTAAACCTGAGTAATCCACAACCATAATGATATGATGCTACTCCCCAACCGAAGCTAGGTTAAAATCCATAAAATATACCCCCCACTTGGTGAAGGGACCAACAATGATGACTGGGTGAAGAGGGGCTAGGTGAGAGCGCATTTTTCGAGCAAACACCTAGCAAGGGTGAAACTTCTTGACCACTTCAACACAAACTTTAAAAATTGACGACCAAAAATAACCGACTTGCAATATTTTTTGGGCTGTCGCAAGCCCAGATAAATGACCATGAAAAGGCCCATTGTGAAACTCATTGAGAACAAACTTAGCTTCCTCATGAGTCAAGAAACAACATAACATATTATCTACTCCTCGATGCTACAAATTGTCGCTGATGATAAGGTAGTTTTTATCCTGATAGCATATATGTAGTCGATAGTCTCTCGACAGATGCTGGTGATGTGTGTTCTATATGCACTAAATCCCTCAATTAAATTGTCAACCTGGGTAAGTAAACTTAGAGTTGTAGCACTATATGTGCCAAGGCATAAAAGCTAGAGGAAGTGTAGTCTAACTAAGGAGATGGTCTATTTGAGAGATAATCTACTTAAGAAAATATTTTCAATGAGAAAACCTTATCAAGGAACTAAAACTATTTACCCTAAGTAACTTTTGAACAATGGATCAATGGATTGTACTAAGGAAGAAAATGAAAACCCTAAAATGAACAAGTTAACTTAATCAATATAATGAGCAAAAGCAAGCTATCTATTTAATCTATCCAACTTAATGAACAATAGCAACATCAAACTAATCTAATCAATTTATTCAAATTAATGAGAAACAATAAGTAAGTAATCAAGCAAACAACTAACCTATTCAAACTAACCTATGGAAACTTATTCAACAAGTAAACTAATAAGCAATCAAATAAATAACCTATGGAAACTTCTTTAGCAAGTAAACTAATCAAAACTACTCAACAGGTAACTAATCAAACTATTAAGCAAGTGAACTCTATTCTTAAGATAAAATCTATAATTACTTCTAATCTGCAAAGGGAAATCTTAACCTATTGAATTAAAAGCATCATGACAATATTCAAAGATTAATCTACAATTACTCTTAATCTACAATAATAAGAAATTTCAAATATAATGATGGTGATTATGTCTTCTGTGTCGTATGACATCTAACGATTAGTGATAGCTCAAGAGAAATAAATTCAATATTAACTTCTATAGAGAAACGAAAGGTATGTATCAAACAAACTAACGAGAGATTAGCCATCATAGAATAAATATCAACTATCCTGAAAATCCATGTGATCTCTCAATTTATGCATTAATCATCAACAATAAGAAAACACTATTTTATTTAATTCAAATGAAATCTTATGCTAAGGTACACAAATTCACACAATTAAAGACTTATAACTAAAAACTAAACTCAAACTCAAACTTCTATTTAGAATTGCAAGTTAAAATGCGTATAAAAGCATAATTTAAATTCTACTTCTACCCTAACATAAATAAGCAAACTAATTCTAATTCTAATTGATAAGAAAACTAAATAGGCAACTAGATAAGCAGACTAAATAAGCAACTAGATAAGCAAACTAAATAGAAAACTAGATAAGAAAACTAAATAGAAAACTAGATAACCAATTTAAGAATCAAAATCAAAACTAGTAACTATTCATCTATCGAAACCTTGACAAAGAAACTCTATATTCTGCATTAACTCAATACTCTGGTTTAACTTTTAACTATTTCAAATTGCAGAAATTCAAACTAGCATTTAATCACTCAACACGGCTAGTAGCTAAGATTGCAAGCTATTGACTAATGAATTAAAAAGACGGAATATTTAAGAACCATCCTTTACAAGCAACCTACAAAAAGGAAACTGAAACAATTAAACTATGAACATAAAATACACAGCATGTAAAATGATAAAAACTCATATACAGGAAAATGAAAGAAATGAAAATTGCACAAGATAACTATATAACTATTCACCCAGACCACTGGTGGTGCCCCTAGCAGGTAGTGGGTACTTCTCAACAATGAATCATGAGCTGAATCAACACGCTTCTAGAATTTAAATTAAAAACACAGTTTTGAACAAGTCTGTGGAAATTACACAACAAAAAATGATTCTAGCAATTCCTGGCAAGTCGTAACAATCCTTAGCTATTTGTCTAAACACTACTATGGTATTTATACAGTTACAATTCGAGAGGTCGACCACTGGAAGGGTCAACCTCCTCTAAAAATAACAAATTCTATTAAATGTGTTTTAACTACCTGTGGCTTCTAGAAACCAAACAAACCACTCAACGCTCAGCATAACAACTCAATCCCAGATGTCAAGAGCTAAGTAGTTGGAGGCCATAAGCGTGAGAAAAACCCATGTCGCCAATTCGCCCAGCATAGGTCGTCGATATAAAAACTACTAACTCACCCACGGTTTTAGTGCTGGATGGAGTGTTAGACGCAGTGCTGGATGAAGTACCAGATGCAGTGCCAGATGTCGAATTGAAAACCACGAACTTCTCTCAATCCATTCAGAATTCCATCAAACAACCCTAAATGGACCTAATTGGGCATATTACGCATAAAACCCATGTGCCTTATTTTTCGGATTCCAGTTCATCCTTCCAAACATTAAGCCCGAAGTTCGCTACCTGTAATAGTTCCAGATGAAGGTCTGGATGGAGGATCACATCACATTTTTTCCTTGTTGCAAGCAAACCATGCATTAGATCTTCATAGACATCGAACTAAACTGAATTGATCACAAAATCATTACAAAAATGATAATTACATACCTTGTGTGAATTCATGGTGAATTGATATATAAAGCTTTGAGAATACCTTCAAAATGGCTAAATGAGAGAATAAAGTATATAATATTGCATACAAAAAGGATTTGATCATAGCAATAAAACAGTCAAAATATGAACCCAACAACTGGGATAGCTTCAAGGTTTGAAGGTAAATTATAATGTCTCCATACCATGGGTTCGAAGATGAGATAAGGAAGATATGTTCTTCCATGAACGAATCGTCATGAAAAATTTCTTCATCTAGTCGAGGGAAGTCCTATATCAACTCAGAAAAAACTAGCAATTTCTTAGACTTCACTGAAGAAAAATCGAGATCAAATTCTTGAAAATTAACAATCCACTTATTGTATTCCCCCCCTATGATATTCTTGGTGAGGAAGTATTGAAATGGATTGATATCTGCAACTACAATAGTTTTGCAAAGTAATATATAATGTTGTAATCTTTGAACTGCATGTACGACAACCAAGGCTAGTTTCTCTACATGAGAGTATTTAAGTTTAGGACCGACCAAGTTTCGACTGAGATAGTAGATAATGTGCTCATGGAGCTCATCGTCCTCCTGAACCAGAACCATACCTACCGTCCCTTTAGACACAACGACATAGAGAAAATAGTCTCTATTGTAGTCTGGAGGCTTCAACAAAGGTTCTGATAGCAAAGATTTCTTAAGAGAATCGAAGGATTCTTGGGCTCACTCATCCCATATAAAGAGAGTATCCTTCTTCAAAAGATGCATGAAACCCTTAGTTAAATTGGCATAGTTTTCTATGAACCGACAAAAGAAATTATCCTTCCCCTGTAAACCTTGAAGTTGTCAAATGTTTTATGGGGGAGGCAATCAAAGTATTACCTCAACCTTCATAGGATCTACCATGATCCCATGCTCAGATACTAAGAATCCTAAAAGACGACCAGACCTAATGTAGAATATGCACTTGTGAGGGTTCAACCGGATGTGATAGTAATGACATATCTCAAATACTAATTGAAGGTGAGTGGAGTGATCTACTCTCTTGTGAGAGTGAGCAACAAGATCATCTAGGTAAACTTTGACAATATGCTTGATATCATGAAAAGCAAAGGTCATGGCACATTGGAAGGTTGCTCCAACATTTTTAAGGCCGAAAGGCATTTTTCGGTATGAAAAATTACCCTAAGGACAAATAAAATCTGTCTTATGTTGATCCTCAGGTTTGATTTGAATTTGATTATAACCTGAAAATCCATCCATAAAAGAAAAGATTTCCTTCCTATGCACTCATAAAAAATCTAGTCAATGAAAGGAGTCATGAAGTTATCTTTAGGACAAGCCTTGTTCAGGTCTCTAAAATCCATACATACGCGGATGGTTCCTTTTTTTTTATTCATGAGAACAAGGTTGGACACCCATTCAGTCAAGGGAACCAGGTTAATGAAACCAACATTAAGTAGCTTCTCTACTTATGCCTTAATAGTAGAGGCCTTCCTAGGATTAACATCTCTAAGATGTTGTCAACTGGTCTAGCATCCAAATAGGTATTGATCTCATGTTCAAAAATGCTAGGGTCGATCCCTGGTATATCATCGTATGACCAAGTGAATACATCACAAAATTATTTGAAGATATCAGTGTAGATCTGAATTTCTCCAGGCGAACAATCTTCAATGATATATACATTCTCAATTTTTCCAGGGAATCGAGAGATGTCAATCGTGACGGTAGGAGAAATATTCACCATGTTTCCTTTGGCATAAATACCATGCATATCTAGTGGAACCACATCGTGACTAACCCTCTCACTCAAGGTAGACCTAAAGTCATCATGTTCGATCCTAACAAGATTTGGGAGGAAATAGGAGCAATGATGCATATCGTCCCAAGGCCTATCAAGACCATACATGGAATCTAATATGACTTCATCCAAGGGTAAAGTATCGTCGAGGAAATCATGCAAACAATAATATTGGACGACCCACATGAGCTCTAGAACAAGATCCTCCTTGTCTGTTGTTAGGGACCTAACCCATTATGTAGGTAGAACAATGTATTCCGATGTAATAAAGGTCAATATTAATAAGGCCTTGCAATAAGGTAGAATAAGTCGAATGTAAGAATACCTAATGGAAGCTTCCTCTTTTAGAAGGATATTCCTCTAGATGGTTCTCTTGATAGACATATTTAGTATAAATAGGAGTCGAGGGTACGAGAACCCTAGCTTGGATATTATTGTAATAGAGATCTGCTCAACTGGAGGTTTCCCCCTCGAAGAGGCCCATGAACATTGCTCTCAGTAATCAAAGTTCTCTTTATGGTGTTATTATGTTATCATTTCAGTATTATTGTGGTGTTATTCTAGTTATATTTTTGTTCATATGCCATTTCTAGCATTTTATTTTTGTTTTGCATACTTTTTATATCTGGAATATTCAAGTGGTTTTAGAGCACTTTCCTTGGCAAACAATTGTGGGTTATTTTTTTTTTTTAGGGTAGAGACTATTCCGACGTCTTTAAGCTAGAAATATCTGTCGTTACATGCATAAACATGTGGTTGAGGGATTCATACATGTAGGAAATACAAGTGGTTCTTAAGCGCACATCTGTTGGCCACCCTTGTAACCCCTGTTGGTACCCCTTTGAGTGGTAGT
>SNQJ01S0008334.1:90429-107506 GCA_010110895.2 Picea sitchensis | reverse complement strand
CTCTACTGAAAAAGGCTATTGGTTGTTCATGCCCTTCTTCATTTTTCTGTAGTAATACAACATCAATGGTTTCTTCTAAAGAAAAGGAGAAGATGATGAAATATTTGGTATAGTTAGGACTGACTAACACAAGGGATTCAACTAAATCTTGCTTGATCGTTTGGAATGCTGATTTTTCCTCCAAGGACCATTTTATCACAACATATTTCTTCAACATGTTAGTAATAGGGTTCTTAAGTTCAACAAAAATTGGCACAAAATGTTAGAGGAAGTTTATCATACCAATAAAATACTGGACAAGCTTTTTATTTATGGGGATCTCAATCTCTTGAATGACACAAACCCTCTTTGGATCAATTTTTATACCTCCTACCGATATGATGTGGCCCAAGAGATTTTCTTCTGGCATGGTAAAGTGATAATTTCTAGGATTAAGGGATATTCCATACCCCATGCATTTTTTCAAAACTTTCTCCAAATGTTGCAAATGTTCATCATCAGACTTGAAGAAAATGGTGATATCATCCAAGTATATAACCATAAATTTGTCTTTTCCCCCCATGAAGGCTATGTCCATGGCCTTCTGAAAAGTGGCCCCTGCATTCATCAACCCAATGGGCATCTTGACATACATGAATGTTCCCCATGGGGTGGTGAATTTGTTTTTTATTTATCGTCTTCACACATTGCTATATGGTTATAACCAGAGTATCCATCTAACAAGGAAATTTTGTGTGCACCTACTATCCTTTGTAAAATATGATCCATCTTGGGGAGGGGGTAATTGTCCTTCAGAGAACACTTGTTGAGATTTATGAAATAAGTACACAAGCGTATCTCCCCATTTTTCTTCCTTACAGGTACTAAGTTGGCCACCTAGTTTGACTACCTCAATGGTACAATAATATTGGCATCCAACATTATTTTCATATCTTTCTCAATTATGGACATTAACATGGGTTTAAATTGTTGAATCTTCTGTTTGAATGGATTGGAGCCAGCCTTTAGAGGGATCTTGTGTTGAATGATGTCAATGTCAAATGTCTTCAAATATTCATAGGACCATGCAAAAAAATCAGCAAATTTTTTTATGATACTGACATACATGCCCTTTTGTTCTGCAACTATTGCTTTGCACAACTTTATGATATTGGGATTCTTAGTGTTCCCAATATTGCAATATGATATCTCTTCTTCTTGATTCTTTATGGAATCCCCTCTGTAAACATCATTATTGTCAAGCAACCTTTCCAATGGCACTAGTTCTCTTGGAATGTGATTGGTTTTCAACTCCACAATATCATGACCAACCACTGTCTTCAGAAGATGACATGTTTGTTGATCTTCTAATTCCTCACTTTCACCTTCTTGATTTTTTTGATCAATTGAGATATTGGAGAATTCATCAATGGTCTATAGGAATCTCTGTAGCTCTAGATCATCACCGAAGACATGCCAATGCTTTATGTTGTCTGGTATAGTTGTTCTATGCCTAATCTCCACCCAATATTTAATATTTGGGCCAATGGGAGGCCTAAAAGTGCTGGCAGCTAGGGCTAGAGAATATTCCTTCTAATTCTTCTCTCTGGGAATGAAGGAAATGTTAAATGATAGAAATAAATTGTTGATTATATCCCATACATCATTTTTGTATTTCTTGAGTCTCTGTTGTTTAGCTTGATAGTTGTTCCTCACTTGATTGATGACCAACTCAGAATCACCAAAAGCTGCTAGACAGTCAATGGCCATGTCTTTGGAAACCCTCAATCTCAATACCATAGCTTCATATTCAACTATATTATTAGTAGTTTCAAACTCCAGATTATAGGAGAGTGTGATTACCTCTTTTGAAGGGGAAATGAGGAGTATACTTGCACCTGATCCTTCCTTTGATGAAGAGCCATTGAAATACATATTCCATACTCTATTTTATTGACCTATCAGTGCATGGTCTCTGCGTTGGCTGACTGATATTTCAGGTTCATCATTATTTAAATGAAAAATAGATGAGCCAATCTCATCCTCAACAACATAAATGGGGTGATTTCTTGGGTTCTGATGGTCACTAACAATGTAGTCCAACCTCACCTCTCTGTATTGTCTCCTGTGTTCTCCTCCAGGCATAGGGATGGTGGCATAAGTGAGGTCCATTTGCAATGATCCTTCAACCTTCTTAGCCCAAGTTTTGGATAAGAGCATACCAAACTTTGGGGGAATGTCATCCACCAAAATGTCCATGACTACACTCTTCATGGGTAACTGTGCCAAAGAAACCACCATATCCTTTATCAGTCCCAGACATTTTACTTTCTTAGAATCAAAGGAGTACATGTCTTGGTAAGGTTTGGTGATATTCATACCTAGTTCTTCCATAATAAATTTGGGCATAACATTGTGTGAGGCTCCTGAATCCATAAGACAGTTATGCATGATATTGTATTGAACATTTAAAGATATGTAGAATGGTGGAGAAGCATTAGAGCCATCCTCAATGTGTGGACCCACTATAATGGCTGGGTTTTCATCCTGCAAACTGATTACATCAAAAGATACACTAGAAGAAGTTGGTTGTAGAACTTTCATGATAGATTTTTTGAAAGGTTCATTCTTCATCAATTATGTCAAAGGCACAAGGATATTGACCTTGATCAACTCATGTTCTAGGATGAAATAGGCTGGTGGCCTATCAGCTTATTTTATTTCAGGGGCTTCATGTTTAAATGAGGGAGATGGTTGAGTTTTAAATGACATACCTTTACTTGGATTTGCTTGGGAGGAGCTTCATCTTGTTTGTTTTGATAAGAGGTAGTGGCTTTGAGAGGCCCTGCTCTCGCCCTCAAATCATATTTCTTCTTGGGTTGGCCTTGACTAACTCCCTCTTCCTCTGTCTGATTATCAAACTGATTTGACAATCGTGCTACCTCATATTCTTGTTGTGTTAAGTGTTTGGTATAATAATCTGTTTCATTGAAAATCATAGCAGTATCATCCGCAACATCATTGTTTGCATCCGTCTCCTCAATCTGATTTTTTTGAAAAGGAGGCACTACCCTTTGATCGTCATCATTTCTCCTTTCTCTATGCATTATTTGAGGGGAATCATTAGGCCTTCTAAATTGATTTTGACTTCTATTACCATCCCCTTGAAAAGCTCTGTTTGGATGTTTGGATGTTTAGATCCCCACTTCAACTTAGCTATTTCAGAAGTCAGATCCTTCAATTTTTTTGTCATTTCATCAAGTTTTGGATAAGATATGGATGAGTTAGAGGAGGCAAGGGAATCCTCTCTCTGTTTTTTCTTATCTTTATCAGATCTGGTCTTTAATCTGTTTGATGCCAAAATATTAGATTCAAACTCAGTGGCTTCTTCCTGCATGGAAAACAATGTGGTTGATCTTCTCTCTCTTAGGACAAGGGAGAAATCTGCATCAAATGCATTGGCATAAGTGATCTTGGCAGAGGCTTCAGTTGGTTTAATCTCATATGGAATTCTTCCATACACCTTATTGAACCTTTTGGTGAAATCTGAAATAGATTCACCATTATTTCTCTTTAGAGCCCCAAACTCAGTGATGTAGTAGAGATAATCTCTCCTATCTCCCCATTGCTTTATGAACGCTTCATCCAATGCCTAAATATCTACAATGGAAGCTGGAGGAAGACCCCTGAACCATTTTATTACTTCCCCATCTAGGATCTGCACAAACAACCTCATCCATACATATGCATCATCAATGTTAAAGTTATCTGCAAAGCTGTAAAAGGTTACTAGGTGTTCCTCAACAGTTACCTCACCTTCCCCATTATACCTTGGTAAATATTTCATGTAATCTATGGATGGGAGTTCATGTAAGCCTACATGAAGCACTAAGGGTGCATATCTGACAACAACAATGACATCCATCATGTTAACAACCATGGCTTGAATAATAGGAATCTGAAGATTTATGGGAGATACAGGGGTGGATGCAGGACTAGATGTTGAAGTGGAATCATGAGTTGGAGATCTCTGAGCCTCTTTGGAATTATGATTCTCAGGGATAGTAAATTCAAGCTTCTTGTGATGATGGTTTGAAGTATTCTCTTGGTGTTCAACTTTTCCCTTGAAGGGGGATGTATATCTCTAAGCTATTAGTTGCCTTTATGGCTCAGAGACTATTGTATCCTTCTCAGGGTTACAATGAGCCTTCTTGGATTTGTTGTTTTCAGATTTGGATCTGTTGAATCTTTCTTGACAAACCACAAGGGGGTTATCATCCCACAATTGGATTCAGTTGTTGAGATCATTTCCCATTTCTAGATTTTCCTTCCTCGTTCTATATTCCCAACTTCTTTTCTCCATTTCTTTTCCCTCTTCTACATCTCCCCTTGTTTCCCTCTTTATGTTTTCCCTTCTTCTATCCCTTTCTAGTTACCATAATTAGTCATATTTTAGTAATTAACGGATTCATAGGTTGGAGGAATGGCGGACCTTCATCTCTATCCACTTTTCCCTGTCATAAGTCCACTCCTACACCACACTTAGCCATTTTTTCAACTTCATGGGTTCGCGGGTTTGAGCCCTCATCCTCCAAGTTCTGTGATCTCCACTTTGCACCCAAAGTTCCATGATCTACATTTTGACCATCAGATTTGTTTTGGGTGTCGAGCCCCTAAGTATTTTATTTCTTCTACATGCAAGTCCCACCAACCTCATTTCTACACTTAACATATTTGCGATCATCCATAACCACGAGTTGGCGGGTTCATGAAAATCTCCATATTCAAAATTTATCTCGTCCGTCCCCACCATTCTCTTGATTTCCCCAATATACATTAAGTGTTGTTTAATGCTAACAATTTTTTTTCAGGCTCCAACAAGATCGTCATTAATGGTGAAAGGATCGAGGAATTCTCATTAAATTTCATTAAATCTCCATTTCCCAAGGGATTAAATTATCGACATCTCTCTGAAAAGATTTATTTGAACTTATTATCTAGCTAAATAAATACTCTCTTTAACCTATGGCATCATCGTCTAGACAACAATTTTGTGGTGATACTTTAAATATCTTTGGTTGTGAATACCAAAAATTTAAGTGGTCTAGAGCATATTCATATAATTCCTCTCCTCTTGCAAAGAAAGATGTAATTTGGGCATATAGAATCGCTTGAGTCGGGTGTGTTCTTAAGGTTTTTTACTGTAAATAACTTGTTGCATAGTGTGTCGAGAAGTATTTTCCAAGCCGGAGAATTATACAACTCCAAGATCATTCTTTGATTTCCCGCTCGCCACAAGTTTTTCGCAATATGTTGAAGCTCCCAAAGATGATGCTTACCTGCAAAGGATAAGGCAGTAGAGATTGTTTGAAGAAACATAACAATCGGCTTGACCTCCTGCCTCAATATTTGGATAATCCCGCGTCTATCCTAGAAGACATAACCAGGATCCAGGTTGAATCTTTTAAAAACCCCTATTGATAAATTGCATGGTTGTTTACTAGGTTGATAGGTCAGGAAAACACTGCTACTATTTCTCGCATGATTTTATATATTCTATATTTTACAGTGAAATAACAAGACATATTTGACTGGGGAAAACTGATTTCTATCGAAATATCGTTCTAGTTATCACACTATAAAAAGGACAAAAAATTATTTATGGCTTCTTATTTGATATTCGCTATTGTATATTGCTGTCAATTTCCAAACTTGACCATAAGTAAGAGGGTGAATCATGAAGTAGATTTGGTTACCTTTTGGTATCATGCACTATGGATACATAATACCCCTCTGTATTTTTATGAATTTTATAATGATTTTTTCTCAGTCTTCAAAAGGTTGTTGTTGGGAGAAAATACTTCAAGGATATTTGACCAGGCTAATAGATTGTTAGAGAAAAAAGGAACAATATAACAAATGGAGAATCACATTGTCATAAGGATATTTTGTTCCAAATAAAATCCTTCTTTTCTATCGTATCATGTATCTAAAATATTATTCATTACAGAGGTGGAAAGGTAGTGTAACTTCTGGCTATATTTTTTCCATGAAAAAAGGAAAAAACAATTTATTCTCGTACCTTGGAAAAATGAAAAAACAATTTATTCCACTTCCTTGAAAAAGGGAAAAAATAATTTATTCAACAATGTGAATTTGAATTATGCCGAAACGATAAAAGGCTTTGATACAAATAAAATATTTGTAGAACATAGGATTTTATTGGGATTCAATAACGCTTTCATCCAGACTATCTTGAGTGAAGAAGAAGAAGAAGGTAAAAACCAAAGTACTCATGTACACGATGCTATTGACGTAGAAACAATACTCAGTACTAATGATTTTTATAAGAAAAAGGGAAAATATCCCAGTGAAAGGAGCGCCCAGTCTCCAGTTGTTACTCCCAAAAATACCACATCCCAGAGCAATGATCCAATGTCTCACCCAATTAGAAAGGTTGTCAATAGTAGTTCAAGTGGAGGGGGAGAGAAGAATCCTCCCCCTGGGAAAATCAATATTTCACATAAACTCCTTGTGAGAAAGAAAATGAATAATTTGGTGCAAGAGAAAGAGGATAATATTATAGAAAATGACATCCAAAGATTTTATATCGAGGACATGGAGATGGAGGTAGATATCGGGAAAATATTTCCTGCAATGGAACAACCATAAAATATGGATCTACAAAATTATTTATTGGAATTCATTGCAAATAAGACCTTTAGTGAACAAGAATCCTTCACTTTTCAAAGTGTTGGTTTTGATAAGGAGTCTAAAAAGTTGATTGTAGAAAGAGGTGACCAGAAGAGTAAAAAGGGAAAATCTCACTCATAGGTCGACCTGAATGATTCAGATTTATGCAAGAACACAATGAAATATAGAAATACACATAAACGCAGAGATGCAGCGGAAGTGAAACTTCATTTCATTAACAACAAATGACTGAAATATGCTTACAGACGGAATGGAAATAAAATAGCTCAGGCGCTGGTAGTTTATCTTTGAGAAGAGATGTGGCGACTACTGGCCTCTGAACTCTGTGTTACAATGAGGCTTGAAGGCCTATATATTATTGATAAACAATGGAAACCCCTAAACATCCAAAAACCTAACCCTAGGAGATGAAACTCCAGAATATGGGCCCCATTGGGGTAAATTGGTACATCAATTTCCCGGGTCGTAACTTTGGTATACTATCTCCGTTTGACGCACATGATACATCGTTAGAAAGATCTATCCGAGGACTACACTGCTGACAATGAATATCAAGTCTAGAACATTCTCATGTTCTTTGGAGAATTCATTCCCAAAAAACGTCGTTTAGGGCCTCAAAACGGCTCCGGAAGTTCATGACCCGAAAAAATGCTAAAAATAGTAAATTGTGTTAAAATTAAGGAAACTGAAAGAAACAATGGTGTGGGTCCAACTGGAATAGGAGGGTGGCCATCGATATCCACCTGGATCATTCCTCCCCCCTTAGGAAGCAATGGTACCTATTGCGTTGAGTTCCTCCATGAGATGAGGAAACTTCTCCTGAACTTGGTCCCTGGTGAGCCACTTGCCCTGGTGAAGGAGTTGGCCTACTTTGACAAATCGATATAGTTGGATCCTCTACTGGTGGGTGTTCTTGATATCTGTGTCCATAATCCGATTAGTTGTGGCTTGTTCCATGCAATTTGGGTTTAAATCTGTTGGTGTGATTTGTTCTGCCATGTCGGATGTGTCCAATAGAGGTGGAAAGTAGGGCTAAAAGCGGTCCACATTGAACACTAGGTGTAGACCAAGGAATGGTGGAATACTGAGCTCAAAGGCATTATCCCCTACTGCCTTGGTGATAGTGTATGGCCCATATTGGAGTGGGTGAATCTTGCGGTAGGGTCCAACGAGGTGCTCCTTTTGCAAATGTAGCCACACTTTGTCGCCCACCTGGAAGCTGTGTGGCACCCGATGTTGATCATGTCGCTTCTTGTACTTAGAATTGACTCTGTTCAATATTTCATGAACCTATTGGTGGATGTGTTGAATGCGCTCAATGAAGTTGTTTGACATGGGATTAATCTACCTGAGCAGTCGCAAATGGCATGGCTACGTCAATGGGACATAGTGGCTGGAATCCCAAGCCCACCTCAAAGGGGTTGTGGTTTGTTGAGCTATGTAGAGACTGATTGTAGTTGTGTTGTACATAGGGGAGGCTCTCATACCATGTGTGTGGATGATTTGAGTTGTACATGCGCAAAATGTGTATAATCATCCAGTTGACGATCTCTGTTCGGCCATCAGTTTGTGGACAGAAAGATGTGGACTTGGTGAGCTTGGTGTCCAACATTGACCAGAGGCTGGACCAAAATGTACTGAGGAACCTACTGTCCCGATATGAGATGATAAAATGTGGGATCCCAAAGTGTACCCACACTCGTTCAAACAAGAGTTTAGTAGTGGCTTCTACTGTGATATTCTTCTTGTAGGCCATCATAATGGACATCTTCGAGAATCCGTCAACGACCACAAAAACATAGTCATTTCCATGCTTAGTAGACGAAAGGCATAACATGTAATCCATGGAGATGGATTCCCAAGGTCGACTAGGGGTAGGCAACAGAGTATAGAGTCCTTGCTTCTTGATGGTCGGTTTGGCAATGGTGCAAGCAATGTAGGAATTGATGTACTTACCGACATCCTGTCAAAGGTTCGACCAATAGAAATACTTTTGCAGTACTTCCATGGTTTTCTCGACCCCAAAATTCCCAGTGACCCAACTATAGTGCGCCTCCCAAATCATACTGGCACGCTTGCTTGAAGGAACACAATGATGTCCCAGGTGACATAGGAAGGCATCCTGGAGGTGAAAATTAGGAACTTGCTTACCCTCCAAGAGAGTATTGTATGTATGGCCGAATTCTGGATCACTTTTGTAGAGAGGCGACCAATCGAAAGTCTCGTGCCCATAAGAGTTGAGCACCGTGGTTAGCACCATGATAGGGGGTCGACTGAGGTAGTCTGCAAAATTATTGGTGCTTCCTTTCTTGTACTTAATGTTCAAATGAAATTGTTGCAGGTATGAGGACCACTTATGATGGAAATCGTTCTGCAACTTCCCTTGTGTTTTTATGAACTGCAAGGGTTGGTGGTCTGTGTGGATGACCGTTTCCTTTCCAAAAATGTAATTCTTCCATTTTCGGCAAGTTTTCCCAATGGAATACATCTCTTTGTCATAAGTGGGATACTTCCTGAATGTATCAAAAAGTGTCTCACTGTGATATGCCACTGGATGCCCCTGTTGAGTAAGGACCTCCCTAATAGAATAGTCAAGGCATCTGTCTCGATCTCAAATGGTTGTTGCAAGTTTGGTAATGTGAGCACTAGTGCAGAGTAGAGGCGATGCTTCAAATCGTCGAATGCCTTCTATTGAGATTCAGACCAAAAGAATTTTTCTTTCTCTCCTCCCTTGGTGACTTGACTTAAGGGCCAAGTGATATGAGAGAATCCCAACACAAACCTGCGGTAGAAATTGGCAAGACCCAAAAATTTGCAGAGCTCTGTTAGGGTGGTTGGGGCTAGCCAATATCAAATGAATTGGATCTTGGCTAGATCCACATGCACCTCCCTCTCATCAATAATGTATCCCAGATACTGAATCTGGTTCATGCCAAAAGTGCACTTCTTCAAATTGGCACACAACTTGTGTTTCCGCAGTGTTTGAAGGACTTGTTGGATGTGGTGGAGGTGCTCTTCCCAATTCTGGTTGAAGATCATAATGTCATCCAAGTACACCACTACAAATGAGTTGGTGAATGGTCACAAGATGTCATCCATTTGTCTCATGAAGGCTGCAGGGGCATTTGTCAACCCGAAAGGCATGACCATCCATTCGAAAAGGACCTCCTTGGATTTGAAGGAAGTCTTCCACACATCAGAGGGTTCAATTGGTACTTGGTGATGCCCATAATTCAAGTTGATCTTGCTGAAATATTTCTCCCCCTTGAGTTGGTCTAGAAGGCCATCAATCTGTGGGATCAAGTACCTATTCCGAACAATGATCTTGTTCAGTGCCTGATAGTCAATGCAGAGTCTCCAAGTCCCATCCTTCTTCTTCACCGGCATGATTGAGCTCCCACAGGGCGATGAAATCGGTCGGATGTGACCTTTCTGAAACAACTCCTGAATCTGCCTCTTAATTTTGTCATTCTCCAAAACAGAGCACCGATAGATTGGTCCATTGGGAAGCGACGCACCTGGGGTCAGATCGATGGGGTGCTTGACCTGACAGTGTAGAGGCACCCCTGCGAGGGAGGTGAAGATGTCCTCGTACTCCTCCATGACCTTATCCATCTGTTCTTGTCGTGCAGAGGGGCCATGTCTGGAGGTCCTGGCCACAATATTCTTCTTTCCCTAAGGGCATATTATCAAGAAAACAAATTTCCTGGTTTTGGCAATGAGCTTACTGCATTGTTTTGTAGTAACTAAAGAGATGGTTGTAGGCAGTGTTATTTCTAGTATCTTGTACATCTTATTTCCAAAAGTAATAATAATAGCATGAGGCTTGGACTCATACACAACATGTCGCTTCCATAAGTATGGTTTTCCTAATAATACATTAGAAACATCAAGAGGAGCAATGTCACATAATACCTCATCCATGAAGGGTTTGATGTTGTAGGGAAGGTGACATTGTTGGCTTACATGAAGGTCTCTTCATTGAAGCAACCACCCAATGGTGTATGGTTGTGGGTGTGTTGTGGTCAGCAAGCCCAGCAGTTTCAAGACCTCTACTGAGATGAGGTTCTTCTGGCTCCTGCTGTCGACAATGAATTGCAATGGGGAACCCTTTACCCACATCTGTGAATGGAAGAGGTGCTCCACCTCCTCTAGATATTCTGGTTCCTTCTTTTGGATCTTCGTGGTGGCAATGGTGGCATTGGGCTCTGCATCGATAATATGCTTCCCACTGTCATTCCCCTTGTTGGGTTATGATTCAGAGTCGGAGCTTGCATCCAATTCAGAAGCCTTCTACTTGGCTACTAGTGATTTCTTGGCCCAACACTCACTTGTGTTATGAGTGGAGATCTTATGGAAATCACACCACTTCCCTGTGTCCTTTTTTGGCTTCGTGATGTTGTTTTTTTCTTGCGGATTTGGAGGGTTGTCCTGGGTTTCCTCGCCTTGGCTTGGTCCTTTGTTCGATGATTTGGGGGTACCTTTCCCTTGCTTTTGATTCGCAAACCCAAGGACTCGCTTCTTCTGTTTGAACTTCTGCTCAATCTTGGCAGCATACCGGTATGTCGCACCAAGCGAGGAGATGTCGAGGAACTCCACTTCCTCCTGAATGTATCTATGAGGACAACTGTGGTACTTTAACACCAAATGTTTTTTTGAATCTTTGATACCCAACTTTGTGTGTAGGGTATGGAACAGATTCATCAACTCATGCACATCTTGGTCCCTTTGCTTCCACAACATAGTCCATTGTATGTATTTTTCCTCATAGCTCCCCACGGGATAATATTGTTCCTTGATGGCATCTCATAAAGAATTCCAAGTGGGTACGATCAAGAACAGAGAGGGTTCCCCCTCGCTCTATTTCTCCCAGTAGGTTTCCCACCAGTCCTTGACATGGGGGGCGGCTTTAAGGAGTGCAAAAATAATCCTTTCTCGGTCAAAAAAGTCATGAACCGAGAAATATACTTCTAACAGATTCAACCATATATCAAAAACATCTACATCTATTTGGCCCTCAAATATGGGAATGTCAAAGTTTACTTTACCTTAAAAGGAGTGGCGCCTCCAGAGTGGTTGTTGGATGTAGATGCGTTGCCAGTGGGAAGTCGTTGAAGGATCTAGGAAAAGTTGTCCATCATCGTGTTCCTTTGTTTCTCAAGGGCCTCCTCGAGCAATAATTTGATAGGATCTCCTTCTCCCTCATATTTATTTTCTTACCCCATGGGTGACCGTGGGGGTTTGCGAGACTGATATTGCAATGGTTCAACCAGATCGAGCCCTAACTCCTTATACCTCGACCTCGTTGGGGACATGCAAAGAAGGATCGAGAAAGAGAAGACTGCTATGATACCACTGATCCAAATTTATGTAGGAACACAATGAAATATAGAAATACACATAAACATAGAGATGCAACAGAAGTGAAACTTCATTTCATTAACAACAAATGACTGAAATATGCTTACAGACAAAATGGAAATAAAATAGCTCGGGCGTTGGTAGCTTATCTTTGAGAAGAGATGTGGCAGCTACTGGCCTTTGATCTCTGTGGTACAATGAGGCTCAAAGGCCTATATATTATTGAGAAACAATGGAAAACCCTAAACATACAAAAACCTAACCCTAGGAGCTGACATGCCAGAATATGGGCCCCGTTGGGGTAAATTGGTACATCAATTTCCCGGGGTTGTAACTTTGGCATACTATCTACGTTTGACGCACATGATACATCGTTAGAAATATCTATCCGAGGAGTACATTGATGACAGTGAATTTCACGTTCGGAATGAACTCATATTTTTCAGAGCATTCATGCCCAAAAAACGTCGTTTAGGGCCTCAAAATGGCTACAGAAGTTCAGGACCCGAAAAACTGCTAAAAATAGTAAATTGTGCTACAATTAAGGAAAATGGAAGAAACAATGGTGTGGGTCCAAGTGGAGTAGGTGGGTGGCCACCAATATCCACCTGGATCACTGAAGGACATGCGACCATCCCAAATTTCTAAAATCCATAGGACAATTAGGGATGCTCTTGACGATTCTATTGATGTTTTGGAAGCTGAAAATGCTAAGTTAAAAGAAAGGATCAGAGAATTGGAAATTTTTTTAATGCCTCTTCCAATCCTGGCAAGTCCTTTGTCAATGGATAAACTAACTACACCCACCATTAAGTTAAAAGGATCTTCTAGTTTACTCACAACAGTCTGAAGTTATGTAGAGAAAAACATTAAAAAGAGAATATCACTGATAACAAAAGCATGGGAGGTATAAAAAAATATTGTTTCTTTCGACTCAAAGGCACATGATTTTCATGAGTATTTGCAAGCTGATTTAAAAAATGAAGAAGGTTTCTACGATGATGTTGTCTTTCCATTTGGAATAAAAGTCTCAAATATGAAAAAATTGAAAAGAAGAGAAGATGATCTTCCTTCTCCAAGTCAGATTAAATAGCTAAATGCTTGTTGGCAAGAAAAGATCAAGAATTTGAATAACATTGTCCAAGCATGCATCAAAGCCATAGTAAAAAGAGAAGAAGTGTTCAAAATACTCACAGAGATAGACCTGGAAGGAAGCACTGATGAAGTACAAGACCCTAAGTTAATTCTCAATTCAATGTTTATGACAACGCAATAATTTGATGAACAAGTTGAGATATTTAAGGGGTTATCAGCTAAAAAATTTTATGGCATAGTTCAATAAAATGAAGAAGAAATAGATAATTGGATGGTTGATTATTTTGTAAAAAATCAAGATATCGAGGAGGCAATACATGGCATCTCTCATGACTTAAGAGACTTGGAAGGTGAATTTTTCAATTTTAAAATCAGGCATGAAATAAATGTTGCACCAATGAAAAACTACATTGAAGATTGGTTTAAAAAGGCAATTGATAAATTAACCAAATAAGGCCAAGAAACAATAGTTGAGATAGTTCCTATAACCATCAATAAGGACAACAAAAGGACAACATGAATTAAGTGAACAAGAGAGAGACCATCATAGTAAGTTCATGTTGATCACATCTTGCTTTCTTTATCAGTTTTTCATCCAGTTACTCTGCTTCTTTGACTAGAAAGGTTTTAAACAAAATCTGATAACTTCTTCTTGTATTCTTTCCAAGTCTTGCTATTCTGTCATCGCCCACCATATTCTTTCCACAACTTAATTCTTGTTTATATTTTCTTTATGGTCCATGAGAGCCCCAATCCCAGTCCTAAGGACAAACACATTTAAATTTAAAGGCTTTGTAATATACACTATATTGTTTAGAAATCCCAAGAGAACTATTTCGAGATCAGTTTTGATTGTATTTTATAACTTTGAGCTTTGAGTATAAAATATTTGAGATTGATCTATCATTATCTTCATTTGATATCCGCATGTGTTTACTCTATTAAATTTCTCTTATGCATGCAGACCATCTTCTTTTATTTTTATGTGATCATAAATCTTTATTTTAACTATGATGGATGTGAGGAAATTTTGTTTATCTTTTTCAAATATGTGATGTGTGAGGTTCCTCGTCATCTCTCAGGAACTCTCTTTAAAAAAAAACTTTATATTTTTATACAATCTTTATATTTCTTTGAATATCATGACAGACTTTATCAAAGTCCTATGTTATTTTAAAAATCTAGAATTCTAAGAAAATATTGAAACAAAGAGGAGTACTACCTCTATAAAAACGCAGGGGGATTTGTATCCTCATGAGGTTGTCATTTCGGTCTTAATGGATTCAACCGTCAACAATAACTTTCCCAACCACCTAGGCTAGGCCACACCACACAAAAGTCTCCCTTTTTACAACTCTGATACCACTTTGTAACGTTCCCCATCCCAAATGATGGATATTACGGTGCAAAATACACATAAAAATGAAATTTTTTCTAACTAAAGTAATGATTTTACTGTTAGTCTATTTCCTATAGCTTACAATTACAAATTTAAAAAATATTTAGCCATTGTCTATAACCATAAAACATATGCATCTAAAGGATGATAATAATCAACATGAAATGGAGATAAACTGCTCGTTACAACAACATATAAGTCATTCTCATTTACACAGAGTTCATGCACAACAATAACACATGCAAATAACTCAGCAATAAGATAAAACAATTATCTTTAAGCAATAATTGTGCAACCAACTACCTAGGATTAACGTTCCACCCAACGATAGGTTGACTGTTCCAAATATCAACAACCAATCACCCCCTAGCCGAGGCTAGTAATCCAAAAAAGATGGTGGTCTGTCACAGTCCACTAGTAGCTCATAAAACTCATAACGCAACTGATATTCTCCTACAACTATTCCAAATTTTCTACCAACTCTCTTCCCCCTGACCTGCCTAACCTAAGGAATGCACCATTCATTTATCAGGGATAACCCAAGGGATGTACCATACGTTTATCAGTATTATCCCATGGAATGTGCCATTCATTTATCATGGTTTATCTGGCACAAGTAACTAATAATCTCTCGACTGGGAACTCAAGGGAACTTGTTGCTATGAAAAGTACCAGCAAACTAACAAAAAACACTTGTTGTTACAATGCAACTCACTTCAAAGTTCACTCTTCAGGACTGACAGCATGGATCTTCAATCTTCAACTCCAAAATTCTTCAAATATGTTCCATCTTTCTCTAGAATCCGCTCTCTATGGTTGCACCCGCTCAATCTCTCTTTCTTGCTCTCCCCTTTCCCTCATGCACAAAAATTCCCATCTAAGAAATGATGTACCAACCCATATGAATTTCCTCCCCTTTGATTTCCTTTCTTGACTCACATTCTTCCCCAAACCGATTTTACTCAACCTCCCATGTGCCCAATAACTCTGGGATGTGACCACTCACAACCACCCTGTTGAAGGCAAATCTCCCTGCAGACAGGTAGATATCCTTAAAGAGATAGACTCTTAACTTTAAGACAAAAAGTGCTTATCATGGTCACTGAATTCCTTTTAGATCTAGGTGGACTAGTGTGTGAGGAGGAAGGAGAAAAGAAGCAACTTTTATCGACGTTTGTCCCTGCATGCTCCGAGTTGAGCTCCAATCTTTTGCTCTTCGATAATCCCTGTATACAAACAGAGTATGACCACTTCCTACTCTATCAATATTAGTCCGAAATAGGTCTATCTACTAAAGAGACAAATTCATGTGAGACTGAACATGAATTAGAAAGAAACAGGCCAATCAAATTATATTAATGAGGAGAAAACATTGCTTACAGCCATAGATGGATTGCAGTAGCTTCTTCAAGTCCTCCTTATCTAACCCTTGCTCAAAAGATCCACAATCCGAACGATGATAGCTTCACTGATTTCTCCCTATGAGATCATAGGTCTCTTGCTTTCCAATCATCTCTGTTCAGACACCACTTATGAGATCATAAGTTTGGTGTGATTCTCCTTTTCTAGTCCCCTTTCACCATTAGAAAGATTTCTTATATAGCCTTGGAGAGGCTTTAACCACCTGAGATATCCTTAGGCAAGTTGAGGATTTGCCTCCTTCAGTTGAGGATCTTCCCTAAGATCATGGCTAGACTAGGGATTCGAATCCAAATGCCTTCCAAGAATGAAAAGATCCTTCCCTCATTCATCTCAACAACTCAACTGTTGCCTACAATAGGTAGCGCTCCCTCAAAAGGGTCATTAGAGTGCTACAACACTCCCCAGTAGGCTTAAGGGGGGCGCCATTGCTCCTAAAGACACCAGCGCTCCCTTAAAAGGGCCAAAGGAGATTTATAACGCTCCCAGACAGTGTAAGAGGGAGCGCTAGTGCTCCCAGAAGAGGTATAGGGGAGCGTTCTCCTTCAAAAGCTTAGTTTTTTGAGTGTTTTCATATGGAAAAAGGTTCATGAGCCTGCTGACTCATTTCTTCTCTTCCAAATCAAATCTTTGAGTTTTTTCAAGTGTCTTTCTCATGTCGTTATAGGCACGACATAGGCATCATGGCAGTATTCTTCCCTGACACTTGCGACATTTGTGAGAAAAATGTGACACTTATAATGACGACACTTGCGACACTATCAAAGTGAGTAATTTCGATGTGTAACAGATTGCCCCCCAAAGTATGAAGTTAGAAGATGAGAATTGATAACTGAAATGCTTTGTAGACTTTCAAGCAAGGGTATAGACATAGAGAACCTGACAAAAAATGCACACAAACATCCAACATATATTATGACATGTTTCAAACCCAAGGCGGGCATACCTATGCTTGGGTGACCAAGAATTGCAAGATATGGCCGCCATAAAATACACTGCGGATCCATAATTGTATTGATAAAAAGGTATAGCCACTAAAAATACACTGTGGATCTATACTCCCATGACCTGAACTGATCGTAGCCATGAAGAATACACAGTGGATCTACG
>SNQJ01S0008334.1:56595-83632 GCA_010110895.2 Picea sitchensis | reverse complement strand
CATTGGTACTCCCAGGATTTGATGCCATTAACACTGACTCGACCTAAGGTCCACTAAGTAAAACAAACAACACACGCTATGAATCTGAGAAGCAATCAATCAAATAAACCTTCCTATGATGAAACCACTAGTTGGTGATGAAATCCAACATCACGAGATCAAAATAGGAAGGGGCAGGGATAGAGCGGGTGGATCAGTTATGTTGGCGACTTGCCTAATGGACTTATGCCTTGGTGCAAGATTCCACACAGTAATTGTGGATTTACCCTCCAAGGAGCCCGAGTGAGTTTGACCAATGTCTGTTCCAGGTACAGTGAGACTTCCCTTCATCATCACCTTGTGTGAGACCCTAAAGATTGTGGCTACTAAGGTCACCAACTCGTAGTCATCCCCTGGGCGGGTACAGTCGACAGTCCAGTTGAAACGTATGGGCAGGATAACAAGTCCAAAATCAACTTGAAAGGCTTCCACTCAACATTGTGGGTATACCTTCCAGTGACCCCCAATATACGATCTGACCACTACAAATAGTTGGGCCACGGAGGGATAATCTCCGTAACTCACTCGAATGCGACCTCGTGCGTAACCCCTGTGTGAGAGGGGGATCCCGGCAAGACAATATGACAATTGGATTTGACTCTCCCTACCACAAGATACTAAGTTTGTTTGATAGCTTTGGAAAGTTATCCTGTCAACCTATTCCAAAGCCCTACACCTTAAACTAATGTAGGTTTTCTAACAAAGATGTAAAAAGTCTAATAAATTTTAGTTAAGCGTTGATTTTAATGGTTGTTGTTTACTCAGAGGGTGTATGAAAGTGAAACTGATGGAATGATGACTCAATTCCCAAAAATATGTATGAATTATGATAAGCAATCATTTATTTTCAATGACGACCTATTTAAGGGAAAGAGGAAGAGTCATTTTCACTATCAAACACTTGACAAGGAATGCCTTCAATCAATTTTGTTCTCAATCAAATCCAATATGATGCTACAACATTTCAGAAATGAAAACTAATATGCAAACTAATCATTAAGATGTACTTTTGTCGTTTTTATGCAAATGATAATCAATTCAATGCAAAATTTCTCCTGCCAACTACCCTTTCAGATCAAGGAGATTCAGACAAGAAAACACAGATTTCGCACAAACAACACACCGTTTTGCAATCAAACAATAGAAATAAAACCAAAAACACAAAAGGAAGGAGAAAGAGATTGGATCATATGACCTCAAAGAACCAAATGAGAAGAGTCACAAACTTCTAATGTCCTTCACTAGAGTTCCTGCTCAGTCGGATAGGAGAGAAGAAAGCGGGGGATTGATTTCAAGCTTTCAACAACAAAAACTCAAAAATAATGAAGAAGGGCATAAAAACTGAACAACAAGGTGTTTCTTCTCAATATGAAGGATGTCAGAGGTCAAGGAAAGAAGCATTGAATCTCAAAGCAGCTCAGCAAGTAAGAAACAGGGTTTTTAACCTCAAAAATGCAAATTTTTGAAGGGATTTTGTGAAAATAGGGGTTGGAGCTCTGGTGTAAGGGTCACCAGAGCATTATAAATCTTTGTCCAACACTTCCAGGGAGTGTTGGCACCCTGCTAACAAGACAGGGGAGCACTGGTGCCCAAAAACTCACAAAAATGTCCAAAAAACCTTAAAATTCAGTCAAATTTTGACAAACAAGCTGAGTGTGATGGAGTGAAGGGTCAATCAGCAAATGCAATCAGATAGAAAGGGGTGAAAAAGGTATAACATCAATCCAATATTAATACAAGGTATATGAGGAAAAATCAAAACCAAAAGTTTTGATTTGATTCCCCAGTGGAGTCGCCAATTTCTGTTGAAGGAAAATCTCCCTGCGGACAGGTAGATCTCCTCAAAGAGCTAGACTCTTAACTCTAAGACATAAAGCGCTTATCATGGTCACTGACTTCCTTTTATATATAGGTGGACTAGTGTGTGAGGAGGAAGGAGAAAAGAAGTACCTTTTACCGACGTTTTTCCCTGCATGCTCCGAGTTGAGCTCCAATCTTTCTCTCTTCGATAAGCCCTATAGACAAACAAAGTACGACCACTTCCTACTCTGTCAAGATTTGTCCGAAATAGGTCTATCTACTAAAGAGAAAAATTCATGTGATATTGAACATGAATTAGAAAGAAACAGACCAAGCAAATTATATTAATGAGGACAAAACATTGCTTACAGCCATAGATGGATTGCAGCAGCTTCGTCAAGTCCTCCTTGTCTAACCCTTGCTCAAAAGATCCACGATCTGAATGATGATAGCTTCACCAATTTCTCCCTATGAGATCATATGTCTCTTTCTTCCCAATCATCTCTGTTCCAGCACCACTTATGAGATCATAAGTTTGGTGTGATTCTCCTTTTCTAGTCCCCTTTCACGATTAGAAAGCTTTCTTATATAGCCTTGGAGAGGCTTTAACCACCTGAGATATCCTTGGGGAAGTTGAGGATTTACCTCCTTCAGTTGAGGATCTTCCCTAAGATCATGGTTGGACTAGGGATTCGAATTCAACTGCCTTCCAAGTATGAAAAGATTCTTCCCCCATTCATCTCAACAACTCAACTGCTGCCCAGAATAGGTAGTGCTCCCCCAAAAGGGCCATCAGAGCGCTACAACGCTCCCCAGTAGGCGTAAGGGGGGAACCAACACTCCTAAAGACACCAACGCTCCCTCAAAAGGGCCAAAGGAGCTTTATAACGCTCCCAGACAGTGTAAGAAGGAGCACCAACGCTCCTAGAAAAGGTATAGGGGAGCGCTCTCCTTCAAAAGCTTAGTTTTTTTAGTGTTTTCAGATGACAAAAGGTTCATGAGCCTGTTGACTCATTTCTCCTCTTCCAAATCAAATGTTTGAGGTTTTTCAAGTGTCTTTCTCATGTCGTTATAGGCACGACATAGGCATCATGGCAGTATGCTTCCCTAACACTTGCGACATTTGTGAGAAAAATGCGACACTTGCGACACTTATAATGACGACACTTGTGACACTATCGAAGTGAGTAATTTTGATGTGTAACACACCCTCTTACATGTATTCAATGATTGGCTTTGGGAACACTCAATTAGAAATTGGAAGATTCTTATACAATCAACAAGCTTAGGAAAAATGGGTTGAATTAATATACATGGGTAATTCCCCCTTTGACCCCTCTTGGCCATTATCCTAGACATTTCCCCCTCTCGTGGATTAATTCATCCCCCATATCTTCTCCATGTCCCTTTAGCAGCTGGAATCATGTTTTTATTATTAAAACATAGAGATATAATTTGCATATTACATCAATTGATTATAGCCACATATTATATCTACGTAAGCATTAATTAAACTGGGGATTATAGTGGGGATGTTACATTTCCCCTCCCCTATAGTTGTGTGTCGTTCTTGATGCACACTATGACGATATACATATATGGAAATTTATATCACAATACTTGGAAAATAAAATTCTGCAATTTTACAACTCCAGTGGTAGTCCCAACCAAAATTTCACGTTCCTCTCAACCTACCGACCCAAGGAATGCACCATTAATTTATCAGGGTTAACCCAAGGAATGTACCATCCGTTTAACAAGGATAACCCAAGGAATGAGCCATTCGTTTATAAAGGTCTCCAGCGCAGTTGGCTAGGACTCTGAGATGTGGTTCCAAAACTTTTGTTGCTCAAAATGGAGTCTTGCATTATGTTTTCTTCAAAACTGTCAAAACTTTATGGGTATTCTACCTGCATGTTTTCTTCATGCTCCCATGTAGCATCTTCAAGACTGTATCAAGTCCATTGAACCTTTACCAGCCCTATGGATTTGGTCATGATCACTTTGACCTTCCAGTCTAGGATGTGTCTCGGTTCCACCCTGAAATATCCTTCGTGTTCCACCTGGCTCACATTCCAATCAATTATTATGTTCTTAGGATTAGGTACATACTTATTTAATAATGATACATGAAATAAATTATGCACTCTCATGGATGTAGGCAATGCTACCATGTATGCAACTGACCCTATCTTTTCTAATATTTCAAAAGGTCCACAATATATCGCTGCCAACTTCAGGAAACTTCCTAATCTTAGTGAACTTCTCTTTCAAGCCTTCACTTTCAAAAACACATGTTCTCCCACTTTAAAATCTCTAAAAACTTTGTTCCTGTCTGCGTAACTTTTTTTCCTATCCTGGGAAGATTTTAAATTATGATTTATCCTTGTCATCTGCTCTTCCATTTCCTTCAACAAATATGGTCCAACAACTACTCTGTCTGCTAGATTTTCCCAACTCATTGGAGTGTTACATTTTCTCACATAAAATGCTTCAAATGGACTCATTTTCAATGAGGTCTAATACCCATTATTGTAGGAAAATTCAAGTAAATGAATATAATCTTCTCACTTTTATGGCTGATCCATTACATTCTAAGCATGTCCTCAATTATATTGTTAGTCCTTTTTATTTTCCATATGAATCTGGATGATATGTTGTACTGAGATTCAAATTTGTTCTAAAACCCTTGAACAAACCCTTCCAAAAATTGGATGTGAACTTTAGATCTCTATCTGAAATTATTTCCTTAGCTACTCCATGTATCCTAGCAACTTATTTCATGTAGATATCTACAATATTTGCTACCTTGTGTGTAGTCTGAAATGAAATGTGTTTCTTTAGTCAATTTATCCACCACCACCATGATGGAATCATGTTTCTTTCTTGTTCTGGGCATCTTAGTAATAAAATCGACCATGACAACTTCCCACTTCCATTCCGGAATGGGAAATGGTTGCAGAAAACATGTTGCATGTCTATGATTTGTATTCACTTTGTCACTCTGTCTGTAGAAAACCGAAAAGACCCATGAATGATCCGACCTTTGTCACATTATTTGGTTTTTTCCATCCTCTAATGGCCTCTATCTTCTCAGGATCAACTTCTAACCTTGTTGTTGAAATTATATGCCCCAACTAGTGAATGTTCTTTTGGTAAAATATGCACTTACTTAACTTAGCATACGATTTATGATCTCTTAAAACTTACAACACCATTCTTAAATGTTTCTCATGTTCCTCTTCCAATTTATAATATACGAGGATATCATCTAAGAACGCAATCACAAACATGTCTAGGTACTCATTGAACACTCCATTCATCAGGCACATAAAAATTGTTGGGGCATTTGATAGCCCACACTACCGTGAATTCATAATGTCCATATTTTGTTCTGAATGACGTCTTTTTGATGTGTTATTACTTTATCCTTGATGATAGCCATGATCCATATGGATATCGGTGGCCACCCACCTTTTCCAACTAGCTCAAAACAACGTTCTGACATTTTTGGCAATTCACTATTTTTAGCAGTTTTTCGGGTCCTGAACTTCTGGAGCCGTTTTGAGGCCCTAAACTATATTTTTTGGGGTATGTTGTGGTTGCAAAATTCCATCATGGAATTTTGTCAAAAATGTTGTATTCCTCGGATAGATATTTCCAACAAGCTATCATACGCCTAAAACAGAGATCGTACGCAAAAGTTACGACCCCAGGAAGTTGATGCACCAACTTACCCAAACGGGGCCCACATGACTTTTGGTGCTTCATCTCCTAGGGTTAGGTTTTTGGATGTCTAGGACTTTTGGCATTCCCATATATTGTAAAAAGGCCTTCCGAGCCTCATTGTAATCTTCTTCTTGCGAATGTGCGCTGCTGTCACATCTCTTCTCAGAGATAAGCCACCACCATTCCAACAAGCTTGTTTCCGCTGCATTTTACAGTTTCAGCTTATTTTGTTATTTAATAGAAAACCAGTTTTACTATATCTCTGTTATTTTTGTGTTAAGTACCTGCTAATAATCAGTATTCATTTCATTCTGCTCATAAAATCCGGATCAAGCCATCACTCAAGTTAATCTTCGAAAATATTCTTGCACCTTTCTGTTGTTCAAACAAATCATAAATTCTTGGAAAAGGATACTTATTATTTATGGTAACCTTATTAAGTTGTCTGAAATCAATACACAACCTTAAGGTTCCATCCTTATTCTTCACAAAAAGAATCGGGGATCCCCAAGGTGACACACTTGGGCATATATACCCCTTCTTCAAAAGTTCTTCAAGCTGCATCTTCAACCTTTTAGTTCTGGTGTGCCCATTCTGTAAGGTGTCTTAGACATTGGGGTAGCTACTGGCACCAAATCGATAGAGAAATAAATGTCTCTTTTTGGTGGTAGCCTCGAAATTTCACTAAAAACATCTTCAATATCCCTCAAAACTAGATGGTATTTAATGCTTGCCACTTTGTCTTTGGTTGCCTTCTCAATATGGGATACAAACATCTAACATCATTTCCTGAATCTCTTCTTCAATTGGATAGATGAAATCTCTCTAACAACTACAACTCTTGGAATGCCTTGAATCTTGCCTTGTTTCCCTTCCTCATCAAGACATGTGATTGTCTTGTTGTAACAATCTAGGACAACGTGATGTTTTTCCAACCAATCCATGCCAATTATAAAATCATATGAACCCAATGGTATGATGTTTACATCCACCTTTGTATTGAGTCCATTCATGTCTATCAGACAATATTTAACCAACTCATTGATTTTCCTCTTAGCTCTCGTGGCTAACTCAACTAACCAAGATTTATTATGCTTACTTCTTTGCAAGTGAAATATTTAAACAATGTTATCATTTATGTAACTATGGATAGCTCTAGAATCAATTAAAATTGCTATGGGATCATTATTGATCTTACCTTCCACTTCAATCATGGGTGATTGATATTTATCTTGCTTGTTATCCAAGGCTGCATAAATCCTTGGCATGATTTTTCCCATGTATTCCATTGTTTCAGCCTCTTGAATGGTGTGGACAATTCTCATTCTTTCTCCTTTGTGAGGGAAATCCATAGATATATTATTTCCCTCACATCCCCAACATTGCACCGACTGCTTCCTTGGACTTTTTCCAAATGAATCTGCAGTCTTGTGTTCATTTTGGGCGACTTGAACTTGCTGATTTTCTTGGGAATTATTCCTAAAAAATGGTGGATTGAAACCCTTTTTCCTTTAATCCTTTTTACCCTTCATCTTGTCATTCCAAGCTTTATGGAAAACTGGTCTTCCTTTTCTCTGCTCATACATATGCTTTTATGTTCGTATGGTTTCCTCCAAGGTTTTGGGGTTATCATATTGAATATTATCACTATAGAAGAGGGTAACCCACTCATAAATATTTGGATTTTGACCTTCTCATCCTTGATGAAGTAAACATACTTTAACAATTCAAAGAACCATTTCTCATATTCCTCCATTTTCATGGTTACCAACTTGAGTTCAAAGAACTCTTTCATCTTTCTTTCATAGTAATGCTCAGATATATATTTCTCTTGGAAATATCCCTTGGACTATCTCCATGAGATTATTTTCTCATCAAGGTTCTTGGTTTTCTTAAGTTGATCCCACCACATGGTTGCCTTCCCTTGCAAGTGGTAGGTGGAAATTATAGCCTCTACCCGAGATCTGTAATCATGTAGCTTGAAATATTTCTTCATTTCCAACAACTAGGCATCAAAATATTCTCCTTTCTTGTGCTCACCATTGGAATTTGGTGGCTTAATCTTCCTGACTTCACCCTACAAGATGTCTTCCTCAAGTATTATCCTTTTCCTTCGAACAAGAGACACACTTGGGTTTCTCCCTAGACCTGAACTTGCATGAGTTCTTCCGATGGAATGCCTTGGATAATAATGGCATCTACTCATGCTTCTTCATGGCAACGCGGCCCCTTCACCACCCACAGGTCAGAAGGTCCATGCGCACTCATAGGATCTTCTTCTTCTCGGCCCGAAGAACTCCAAGGTTCTTCTATTTCCCTATCGGGAAATCTGCACCCCACAGATTCTCTTCTATGCGATCCCCCTTTCTTTACTTATCCGAGGATCGGAACTCACAGATTCACAAGTTCACTGTCGATCACTGGGCTCTCAAATCCCTGAGACCCGATGCCTCAGTCAACGCTGACCTTATCTTCCCCTGTCGGGATTTCTGCTTTGTCGAGATTTTCCTTATCGGGATATCGCTACTCGTGATATCGTGCACTTTGATTTGTCGACTCTTGATACCCGATGCAATGAAACTCCGATGCACGCGTGATATGTCACCTTAAATCCCATCACTTCTATCAGGATTTCAGAATTTGTGGGATCGTGAATCCTGATGTCGATGGATTCGGGACTTTCCTTTTCCCGATCCCCGATATGACATGCCACCTATCCTCCACCACTCCTGTTGTGGCCCACACAACTCTCCCGTCGGGATATCAAGTTTCGGGATTCCGAGCGGCAAGATTTCTCTGTTCTTGAAACCCCCAATTCTCCGAATTCCGACTTCCTTGGATCTCCTGACACCCGTCCTAAAAAATGAATGGTTCTGGGCTCGTCGGGATATTGTGGATCGTGATATCGCAATTCTCGTTGCAACAACTTGGAGCTTCGACTCGCGAATCCCTGATACACGATATCACGTGTAGATCCAACGAATACTGTGGCACGGATCGACGGCTCTGTCCCTCCTGAACTTGAATACTTTCCACACCTACGCTGATAACTTCCCTGCACCTCTGTGATATCCAATGGCTTGCGGTGATTCGCGAAATATCCTCAGAGGATTTCGGTCGTACGTTCTCCCTTTGATGATTCTGTGAAGCCATTGCGTTCCTCTCCATGAAACTCGTCCGCCTGCTCGCATATTTGAAGCTCTTCCTGACCTTCAAAGTGCAACTTCGACCACTGTCCCTCAAAAACTTTGAGGCTTTATCCCTCCTGAGCTTCCTTACAACTCTCAAGTCCTCTAGAAAGAAACTTGTGCGCACTCCTTGCGAAAAACCTTCAATGACATCTGGGTGTTGAAGTCTTTCGACTTTGTGCACTCCTGCAGCAGTAGTCTTTCAGTTCCTTACTCAGGTTCGTAACCTTGAGACTTTCTCTTGGCATGCGCACTCCTTGCATGACACTATGCCCAACTGCACCTTCGAGGGAATGAGAACAAAATCTATCTCTAATTGAACTCTTTTGTCAAGGCACTCCTTGAGGACAATTCAATTGCACTCCTTGCAGGAATACTCTGGCTCAAATAGAGAAACAATTGAAACTCATCCTTTCACCCTCTCAGACTTCAATTCAGCCATGAAATCATATACACAGCATATAAAAGCAAATGTATGACAGGAAGCAAACATTCATGAGCATATAAACATCAAATGCACAGAGAACAACACAAAACCATGAATTTGAATCAGAACTCTTCTATTAATTCAAATGTATGTACATGGGTGTCCTTACACAACTCTCTGATTTCTCTTGCTCTTCCTGGATTGATAATACAATGATACAATGAGGGTGTCTATATCCGTTTTCCCTCTTGGACTCTAAAGCTATCAAATCTAAAATTAAATTCCTATCTACCAGCATTAACTATATTAAAATCCAACTATATACCTAAGGACGAGAGCTATCCGCTCAAGGTCCATTACAATATACAAATGAACATCTTCTTAAATGACTCATTTAAGATTTGCGCAACAGTCCCAAAGCATTTTCAAAATTTGTGCTGGCTTTTCCAGCATTCCTCCGCTTCCGCGCTGGCTCGCTTGATGAGTCGGTGATGCTCCTGCATCATACTCCTCGGCTTGAAAACTTTCATGGGCTCCTGTCCATGAGCTCCTGGACAGTCTGTCTATGATTCAGTCTCCCAACTGGCATCTTCCACTGGATGATTCTTCCATTTGACCAGATACTCGAAGTATTCTTTCCTCCTGGTCTTCTTACCCACTCTCTTGTCCAGTATATATTCCATCTGTGGATTCTCTGCAACTGGCAAATTTTTCATCCACTGGATCACTGGCTGCTCAGTTCCAGTGTCTTCTTCTCCAGCCCTGTATGGGTATAAATCTGCGACATTGAATATCAGAGATATTCCGATCCCATCCAGTAGCTCAATCTCATAAGCATTCTCTCTGAATTTTCTCAAGACCTTGCATGGCCCGATTTTCTTCATTTTCAGTTTGTTGTATGTTCCCCTCGAGATCCTTTCTTTCCTCAAATGTGCCAGAACTAGATCCCCAACTTCAAACTGAAGTTGTCTCCGATGTTGATCTTCTTTGCGCTTATACTCCTGGCTTGTTTTCAGCATCCGCTCCTTCACCCTGTAGTGAAGTTCTTTCATCGCCTCAGCGAATTCTTATGCACTAGCGCTGCTAGTAGCAGTCGGTTCTGAATCCCTTAGTTCAGAAACTCCTCTCGGTTGCATCCCATAGACAACCTGAAATGGGCTCTTTCTTGTACTCTGATTTACTGAATCATTATATGCAAACTCTGCCTGTGGTAATATGTGGTCCCATTGGCTATGGTGTTCTGTCACCAAGCTTCTCAGCAAGTCTCCTAGACTTCTGTTGACCACTTCCGTTTGTCCATCCATCTGAGGATGATAAGAAAAACTAAATGCCAATTTAGTTCCCAACTTCCTCCACAGCGTCCTCCAAAAATTCCCTATGAATTCCTTTGGAGGTCACAAACTGTAATGCGTGGTTATCACTATATAAAACAAATTCCTTTGGGATCAAGTAATGCCTCCACTTCTTCAATGCTTGGATGATGGCATATAATTCCTTATCATACGTGGAGTATTTCAACTTTGCCTCATTCAACTTCTCGCTGAAATATGCAATCGATCTGTCTTCTTGACTTAAGACTGCCCCTATGGCAAACCCGCTTGCATCACATTTCACCTGAAATGTTTTCTGGAAATACGGCAACACCAAAACTGGTTGTTCTGTGATCTTCCGCTTCAACAGATTGAAGCTCTTCTCAGCCTCTATTGTCCAGTGAAAAGACTTATTCTGCTTCTTCACTATATCCATCATTTATGCGCTAATTCCACTGAAATTCCTGATGAATTTTCGGTAGAAACTAGCCAAACCATGAAAACTTCTCACCTCAAAAATATTTCTCGGTGACGGCCAATTCTTGATCACTTCTACCTTATTCGGATCCATCCTTAATTCATTTGCGGATATAAAAAAAACCAGATAAATGAGTTTTGTCTTCATAAATGAGTACTTCTTCATATTTATCAACAGCTTCTCCTGCTGTAGCTTCTTCATCACTATAGCCAAATGCTTCAAATGTTTATCCTCTGTCTTACTGAAAATCAATATATCATCCAGATATACGATGACAAATTTTCCGATGAACTCGTTCAGGACTTCATTCATCAACCTAATAAAGGTACTTGGCGCATTCGTCAAGCCAAACAGCATGACAAGCCATTCATACAAACCTTCGTTTGTCTTGAATGTTGTTTTCCATTCATCACCCTCTCTCATACGAATCTGGTGATATCTGTTTTTCAAATCAATCTTGGAAAAATACTTTGCCCCACTCAGGCAATCCATCAGATCATCCATTCTCGGCAATGGGAACCTGTACCTGATGGTTATCTTATTGATCGCCCTTGAGTCAGTACACATCCTCCAGCCTCCGTCTTTCTTCGGACTGAGTACTGTTGGAACAACACATGGACTCAAGCTTTCCCTGACTAATCCCTTGTCCAACAACTCCTGGACCTGCCTTTTAACCTCCTCATTNCATTTTCTTGCGGCGTCAACATGTACGCGGCTTTATTCGAAAAACTAGCTCCTGGTATGAGGTCTATATGATGACTCACACTCCTCATCGGTGGCAACGAACGAGGTAATTCGTCCACTATAATGTCAGCGAACTCTTCCAACAGTTCCTGAACTTCATCCGGTAAATCATCCACTCTTGTGCCAGTCAGAACAATCCTCGGTTTCCTGACCACAAAGAATTGTGGATCTTCTTTCTTCTTAACCTCCGTAAGAAGTTCCTTCCCACTCATGAGAAGTACTGTGTTGCTTACTTCCAGCTTCACCTCCTTATCCTTTATCAGAAGAAACATATGGGTTCTCCCATTCTTCTCCAGGGTATATGTGTTCATTCTCCCGTCATGAATCACATTTTTGTCATATTGCCATGGTCTACCCAGCAATAGATGAAAAACATCCATGGGAATGACATCACACAAGATCTTATCATTATATCCTCCTATCTTGAATTCAACCAAGCATTGTTTAGTAACAGTTACCTGGTGTTCCTTCTGTAGCCACGAAACTTTGTATGGACTCGGGTGATCAGTTGTCTCCAGCTCCAGCTTCTCTACCATCTCGGTTGAAACGAGATTATCCATGCTACCACTGTCCACGATAACCTTGTACACCCTGTCCTTGGTCTTGCAAGTTGTTCTGAAAAGTCTGGTCCTTTGGACTGAACTTTCCACCTCCTTCTCAGGTGTCAAAAGGACTTTACGCATCATCAATGACCTTCCACCTTCTGTGTCTTCGGCCTCAACATCTCGTCTCTGTGCTTCGGTGATGTGAGCTTCTCCCATGTCCTTATTTTTCTCTGGACGCTCGTAAGACTTATGCCCATTCTTTCCACATGTGAATCAAGTGACCACTCCACCTCTTCCTCTTCCTCTACCTCTGGTACAAGGAAACATGTTGTTATCATCATATCCTCCGCTCTTCTCTGTATGCTGCCCTCTCTGTTCAACATATGGCCCTTGCTGTGAGGTTCCACCTCTCTTGGTACGAGTTTGAGGTTTCTTCCATTCCTCCTTGGGCTTCTGGTATTTGTCCTAGGCAACTGACTTGCCTCTGGGTTGACTTCTGCCTCGACCTCTCTGACCTTGTTTACGTCTCAGATTCTCCTCAAATTTCAGATCCATCTGATAGGCGTCCTCCACGGTCCGAATGGTTGCCATACTCAATTCATCCTGAATGTCGTATCTCAGACCATTCAGGTATCTAGCAACCTTCTCATCATCGCTCTCCCGATGACCTGCCCTAATGTTCAGTCGATAGAATTCCTCAGTGTATTCTTTCACTGTCATCAGCTTCTGTCTCAGGTTCTGCATCCTCCTGAACAAAGTGATTTGGTAGTCTCTCGGGATGAATTTCGCCTTCATCTTCGCGATCATCCTGTCCCAGCTCTTGATCTTTTGCTTGCCTTTGCAGCGTCTGTCAGCTTGTAGCTCATCCCACCACAATGCTGCATGTCCCTTCAAGCGCGTAACATCATGCTTGGCTTTCTTTTCTTCTTTGACATCTTCATAGTCGAAGTATGTATCCAGATCTCTAATCCAATCTAGAAGCTCTTCTGCATCCAGATTTCCCTCGTAAACTGGAATGTCCATTTTCGCCTTTGCACCCATCCTGGCAATAGATTTAATTAGGCGTTCATTGGCTGCATCCTCGGCTGCAACTTCCTCTTCTCGTTCAGCCTCAATTTCATTGTCGGAATCACTAAGATCCCCCGCACCAGCTGTGCGTCTTTGTGCTGTCTCCATATCCTCGAGTCTTGCTCGGAGATCACGCACTTGTCTCTCCATTTCTGGATTAGTTACCTGCCTCCCTCTTCTTCACACCTCCCTATCCTCTGGATCAGTTGATTGTCTCTCTCTTCTGGGCAGCATGGCGAATTTTCTTCCTCTGCTACAAAAACAAAGAATCCTTCTGGGCTCTGATACCACTCTTGACAGCAACGCGGCCCCTTCACCACCTGCATATCAGAAGGTCCACGCGCACTCATAGGATCTTCTTATTCTCGGCCCAAAGAACTCCAAGGTTCTTCCATTTCCCTATCAGGAAATTTGCACCCCACAGATTCTCTTCTACGCGATCCCCCTTTCTTTACTTATCGGAGGATCGAAACCCGCAGCTTCGCAAGTTCACTGTCGATCACTGGGCTCTCAAATCCCTGAGACCCGATGCCTCAGTCAATGCTGACCTTATCTTCCCCTGTCGGGATTTATGCTTTGTCGGGATTTTCCTTATCGGGATATCGCTACTCACGATATCGTGCACTTTGATTTTCCGACTCCCTATACCCGATGCAATGAAACTCCGATGCACGCGTGAGCTATCACCTTAACTCCCGTCACTTCTATTGGGATTTTGGAATTCACGGGATCGTGAATCCCGATGTTGATGGATTGGGACTTTCCTTTTCCCGATCCCCGATATGACACGCCACCTGTCCTCCACCACTCCTATTGTGGCCCACATAACTCTCCCATTGGGATATCGCGTTTCGCGATTCCGAGTGGAAAGATTTCTCTGTTCTTGAAACCCTCGATTCTCTGAATTTCGACTTCCTTGGATCTCCTGACATGCGTCCTCAACAATGAATGGTTATGGGCTCATCGGGATATCGCGGATCGCGATATCGCAATTCTCGTTGCAACAACTTGGAGCTTTGACTCACAAATCCCCGATACACGATATCACGTGTAGATCTGACGACTCCTGTGGCACGAATTGACGGCTCTGCCCCTCCTAAGATTGAATAATTTCCACACCTGCACTGATAACTTCCCTGCACCTCCGTGAGATCCAACGGATTGCGGCGATTCACGAAATCTCCTCAAAGGATTTTGGTCGTCCGTTCTCCCTTTGATGATTCTGCGAAGCGATTGCGTTCCTCTCCACGAAACTCGTCCACCTGCTCGCATATTTGAAGCTCTTCCTGACCTTCAAAGCACAACTTCAACCACTATCCCTCAACAACTTTGAGGCTTTATCCCTCCTGAGCTTCCTTACGACTCTCAAGTCCTCCAGAAAGAAACTTGCACGCACTCCTTGTGGAAAACCTTCAACAACGTCTAGGCGTTGAAGTCTTTCGACTCTGCGCACTCCTGCAATAGCAGTCTTTCAGTTCCTTACTTAGGTTTGCAACCCTGAGACTTTCTCTTGGCCTATGCACTCCTTGCACGACATTGTGCCCAACTGCACCTTCGAGGGAATGAGAACAAAATCTATCTCTAATTGAACCCTTCTGTCAACGCACTCCTTGTGGAAAATTCAACTGCACTCCTTGCAGGAATCCTCTGGCTCAAATAGAGAAACAATTGAAACTCATCCTTTCACCCTCTCAAACTTCAATTCAGCCATGAAATCACATACACAACATATAAAATCAAATGTATGACAGGAAGCAAACATTCATGAGCATATAAACATCAAATACACAGAGAACAACACAAAACCATGAATTTGAATCAGAACTCTTCTATTAATTCAAATGTCTGTACATGGGTGTCCTTACACAGCTCTCTTCTTGCTCTTGCTCTTCCTGGATTGATAATACAATGATACAATGAGGGTGTCTATATCTGTTTTCCCTCTTGGACTCTAAAGCTATCAAATCTAAAATTAAATTCGTATCTACCAACATTAACTATATTAAATGCCAACTATATACCTAAGGACGAGAGCTATCCGCTCAAGGTCCATTACAATATACAAAGGTGCCTCTTCTTAAATGACTCATTTAAGATTTGCGAAACAACCCCAAAGCATTTTCAAAATTTGTGTTGGCTTGTCCAACTGTCCTCCACTTCCGCGCTGGCTCGCTTGATGAGTCGGTGATGCTCCTGCATCATTTCTTGACTTCCTATCATTCCCATGATCATCTCTTTTTCTATGGGATCTTGATGTTGATAATTTTCTAGAACTAGTTGTTTTCTTGGTGTCAGAGTCCTTGTTAACTTGCTTATGTAGCATATTTAGGCTTTGAAGTATCTCTTCTTGAACCTTCATGATCCTCTCATTATCGACCCTATAGCTCTGCACTTCTTTTTGTAGGCTTCTCATAGTTACAGTCCCCTGCCTATCTCTTCTACCATTAGACTCAGTCTCAACATTACCCATGTTGGTATGCAAACATCCAATTTCTTTTTCATGGTTGTAAAAACCTTGAGTATCCTCCATGTCTCTAGTTCTCATGTAGGAACTAAAGTCTATTTTTTTGTATCTCAAATTCTGCAAGAACGTGCATGCAATAATTGTTGTTAGAATTAAGCATATTGAAAAATGTTTATCAATTATATTACAGGTCATTCTTCATTTTAAATTATGAAGAATAACAATGCATTACTCCAAAGTAGGATTCCTTAAATGCATTCATTTTTTAAACAACTTTCCAATGAATATCCTCATGCCTCAATCTGAGTTTTGAGCGAATAGTTACAACAATTACAAGTTACAATTTCCACTCTTTTTCTACTACATAATTCACTTTAATCACTTTTGAAGAAAATATAATGCCCAAATCAAAATTACGGGTTGACGGGTCTCTTCTACTCCTCAAGACCTTTCCAACGTCTATTCGTTTGCTCCAATCTGAGCTCCAAGATGAAAATTATGGTGGAAAACAATGAAGGAATATTCATTAGCATGTGCAACATAGTAGAAACGCTCAACAACCGTCAGATCACTTCTTGATTAGATCTCCGATGTTGATCTATCTTAATGGATTCATTGCAGATCTAAGTCATATCTCTTCTTCATTTTGGGCTCACGATCTCCAATTTTCACCCTCTAGTTCCGCCGCACTTAACTTGCTCCCATTCTTAGAAACTTTATTGTATTCACAGGATTGTGGGTGGCAGACTAATAGCATATCTTCATACCTTCCATGAACCCATCACCAACACTTAGCTTCTTTTTCCTTCGTAGACTCACAGACTCACAAACTCATAATCTTATAACCTTCCTTTCATAAGTTCATCTGAGAAGTCTCAACACTTAACCATTTTTCCATCTACGCAAACTCATAATATTGTAACCTTCCTTTCATAAGTCTGTCCGAGAAATCTCAACGCTTAACCATTTTTCCACTTCTTACCACGGACTCACGATAACTTGACACTTAGACAAATTCCAAGATCTTATTGTAGTTTCGTGGGACTGACAGTTCATCTGCCACATGGCTCCACATCACTTGCAAATTGTGATCTCATCCAACATGCACCTGTAATCGTGGAATTACACTTCTTTCTTCTACCACCTCAGCGAACATGTGGCCTCCATTTCATGCTGATGTCATCGCATGAAATAAAATACCCAATTTTTTTCGATTTTGCTTATTTTCAAAATTTCCAAAGAGGCTCAATTCTTCACATTACCTATGAAATTTCTCTCAAGTTTACTGTAGTAATTTAATAAAAAAAGTTTCAGACATACTCCAGAATTAATTATCTGCAAATTTTCTCTTCATCATTATTCTAACTCGGCCCATCCAGGCTCAACGTTGAAAACCGAGCTTTGATACCACTTTGTAAAATTCACATCCACCCAGGTTGGGTCACACCAAATAAAACTCTCCCTTTTTACAACTCTGATACCACTTTGTAACATTACCTAGCCCAACTGAGGGACATTATGGTGTGGAATACACATAAAAACAAAATTTCTATGAACTAAAGTAATTATTTTCCTGCAAGTCGATTTATTGTAGCTTACAACTACAAATTTAAAATGTATTCAGCTACTGTCTATAACCATAAAACAAATGCATCTAAAGCATGCTAATAATCAACATGAAATGCAACTAAACCGCTCATTACAACAACATATAATCCATTCTCATTTATGCAGAGTTCATGCACAACAATAGCACATGCAAATAACTCAACAACAAGATAAAAAACTTATCTTTAAACAAGAAATGTGCAACCAACTGCTTCAGACGAATCTTACACCCAACCATAGGTTGATTGTTCCAAATCTCAATAGCCAGTCACCCCCGATATGAGGCTAGTAATCCAGAAAAGAGGGTGGTCTCTCACAGTCCACTTGTAGCTCATAAAACTCGTAACCCAATTGATATCCTCATACAACTATCTAGATTTTTCTACCAGCTCTCTTCCTCTTGACCATCCCAAACCAAGGAATGCACCATTCATTTATCAGGGATAAACCAAGGGATGTACCATCCGTTTATCAATATTATGCCAAGGAATGTGCCATTCATTTATCAAGGTTTCTTTGGCACAGGTAACTAGGAATCTCTTAGCTGGGAACTCAAGGGAACTTGTTGTTAGGAAAACTACCAGTAAACTAGCAACAAACACTTACAATGCAACTCACTCTGGAGTTCACTCTTCAGGCCTGACAACTTGGCTCTTTAATCTTTAGCTCCAAAATGCTCCAAATACATTCCATCTTGCTCTAGAATCCACTCTCCGTAGATGCACTTGCTCAAGCTCTCTTTCTTGCTCTCTCCTTTCCCTCGTGCACAAAACTTCCTATCTAAGAACTGTTTACCCAACCCATATGAATTTCCTCCCTTTTGCTTGCCTTTATTGACTCACATTCTTACCCAAACTGATTGTACTCAACCCCCCATGTGCCCAATAACTCTGGGATCTGACCACTCACAACCACCCTCTTACATGTATTCAATGATTGTCTTTGGGAACACTCAATAAAAAATTGGAAGGTTCTTATACAATGAGAATGTTTAGGAAAAATGAGTTGAATTAATATACATGGGCAATTCCCCTTTTGACCCCTCTTAGCCATTATCCTAGAAATTTCCCCCTCTTGTGGATTAATTCATCCCCCATATTTTGTCCATGTCCCTTTAGCAACATGAATAATGTTTTATCATTAAAACATAGAGATACAATTCGCATATTACATCCCTTGTCCATAGCCACATATTATATCTACGTAAGCATTAATTAAACTAGGGATTATAATGGGGATGTTACATAATGCACCTTGATGCCTCCACCTATCTGTGTAAGTCTGCTATTTTCTATTCAACTTGGGAGCACGAGAGATTCACCTTGTTAACCAATATCTTATCACGTTCATTCATAAAGGGGGATTTTAAATTGAGAAAAATAAAGTTAGGGTTATCCATTGTTAGAGGTGAAATTAGAAAAAACAGATGTAATATGGAACACCTATCCAAAAATGCACTCGGAATCCACCTGAAACTAGCGCATATGGTTACACCTGAACTGTGGAAAATAGTGGATGTGATTGCAGCCATGAAAGCTGACAAGTGTTATTTAGAAGCTCGAAACAGGCATACATCCAAGATAGAAAGGTTACTCAGCAACAAAAATAGCAATAGAAACACCAACACAATGACTGTAGTGAACATCTCTGCGTGCGAATTGAACAAGGCCAAGCTGGGCGTATTAGAAAAATGACTAAATTTGGCTATCTCGCCGACCTCCATCCCCATCGATAACATCATATGTTGCGTAGAGGATAGCATACAACACCTCGTCGATGAAGACAAAGAACTAATATGACAAGACTGCTCAATTATTCTGCGCAAAGCCAAACCTCCGAAAAGCAATTTGAGTAAAGAAGAATGCCTAGCCTTAAAGGACCTAATAAATAATGAAAATTTGGTGATTCTTAGAGAAGACAAAGGCAGGGCCATGGTTCTTATGAACCTTAGTGATTACAATAGGAAAATGAATGAACACCTATCCCAGAGTGGAAGCTATAGGAAACTTAATTGCAACCCTGTTAAGAAGATTATATGACAAGTAAAGAATTCCATCAACAACTATAACCTAGACGAAAGAAATAAGAAGTGTTTAACCCCCAACAATGAGATCACCCCAAGGATATACGGTATACCTAAAATTCACAAAGAAGATATTACTCTCTGACCGATAGTGAATACCATAGGTTCACCAACCTATGAACTAGCTAAACACGTAGCCAACATCATCAGCCCCTTGGTAGGTCACACTGACTTTTTCATTAAAGACTCCAATGAATTTATTAAAATCATCAAAAATGAAAAATTAAGACCTAAAGACACCCTCATTGGCTTTGATGTAGTTTCCCTTTTCACTAAAATCCCTCTAGATGAAGCTATACAAATTGTCAAAGAAATCACTGATCCTGAAATAGCTAACCTAGCAGAGGTCTGCCTACGCTCCACCTTCTTTAGTTATCAAGGAGAATTCTATGAGAAAACCAACAGTGTAGCAATGGGCTCCCCATTGTCCCCCATTGTTTCCAACCTTTTCATGGAAATTTTTGAAAAGAGAGCCCTGGACTCCTTTCCCCTAAAACCCTTAAGGTGGAAAAGATTTGTTGATGAAACCAATGTTCTTTGGCCCCACGGGAAAGAGGAATTACATCAATTCTTTCAACACCTTAACAACATATCTGAAGAAATAAAATTCACAATGGAACTTGGAGAGAATGATAGCATACCCTTTCTAGACGTTCTTATCAAAAGGAAAAATAATGGGGATCTAGGACATGCAGTTTATAGAAAAAGGACCCACACCGAGAACTATCTCCATCCTAACTCCCATCACCACCCCAACCAGAAACTAGGTGTCCTAAAAGCTTTAGCCACTAGAGCCATAAGAATATCAGATGAAGCACACCTGGATAAAGAAACATATCACCTTAGCAAGACTTTTAAAAACATAGGTTATAAACAAAAAGACATTAGGAATGCAATAAATAGAGCCCTAGAAAAAACCCGAGATAATCCCACCATCCAAAAATACCAGAACCCTAACAGAGACACCTGTCTCCCTTACATCCAAGGAGTGACTGATAAGATTGCAAGAATCCTTAGAAAAAAATATATTAAGACCTCCTTCAAACCACTTGAAACCATCAAACATAATATGAGATCCATCAAAGACAAACTCGACCCTCACAAAAGAAAAGGAATCTACAAAATAGAGTGCTCATGCGAAAAATGATACATCGGTAAAACCGGTCGGTCCTTCCAGATCAGGATAAAAGAACATGGAGTTGACATTAAGAATGAATGCATCTAGACCTCTGCCCTATCTGAACACTCCCTTAAAACAAGACACCACATTCACCTAGAAGACACCATACTCCTCGCCAAAGAAAACCACCTCTTTAAACGACGTATTAGAGAAGCCATTGAAATCCGGAAACATCCTAGTAACCTAAACAAAGATAGTGGGTTAGAACTAAGTGAAAATTGGTTCCCTTTGATTCATAATAAACAATAATAATCTCAATATTAAAATTAATTCATAATACCCCACCCAATTAAAAATCACACCCCAAAAAACACTTTGAACAAAATTGCTTATAATTTTAATAATAATTAAAACTAACCTAGTTCAAGATAGCTTAATAAAAACCTTTTATTAACTTAACCTAAAACCTAGAAACACAGTTGATTATAATTAAGTTTAATGCCTTAAACTAATAAATATTTAAGAAACTTTAAAACCTTAATAACAAAACCCTAAATAACTTAATAATTTACATAACACCTAACAAATAAACCCTAAAATTAAGATTAATGAACATTCAATTCAAAATAAACACTAAACAAATAAACAAAATTAACATAATACCTATATTCTCAAAATTAACCTATTAATGTTGTTAATTAAAACAATACCTAGATTCTAGTTAATTAAACAAAAGATTAACAAACCTATTAATAAATAAACCCTACTCCTTAAATTACATAATACCTAGATTCCAATTAATTAAAATTAAAATTAAAATCAATAAACATTAACTAATAATAAATTAAAATTAACATTAAAACCAATAAAACAAAATGAAAACCCTAAAAAACTTAATCATGATTAATAAAGAACTTTACCAATAAAACCTATCTGACACCTAGATTTCCCTCCACCTCCAATACTTAATACCATATCTTCTCATCATTTGAACCCAAGCTCATTGTCCTGAAGATGGATCTTGATCTGGATCTGAAACATCGACAATCTCTTGACAAAATTGTGGCCATTCTGATCAATCATGAAAACTCAAACTACATAAATCTTATTAATCAAATCAATATATTGTAGGTATTGGGTGGGGGATGTGGGGTCTCAAGGGTTTTGTAGGTATTGGAGGGTATAAAAAGGGGTATATAGTAAAAATAGGGGTTTCTTTTATTGGAAAGATGTATTGGGAGGGGGGTTCAAAAAAAGGATTTTGGAAGATATTTATCAATATCTAGTGAAATTAGGGGTATTCTTTAATATCCCATGAACGAAGGTGCTTTGTCACAAGTTTACTGAGTGAAGACCCCGTTCCTGGGAGGAATCACGATGGAACACCTGAATCAAGCTCAAAGTTGAAAGGAACGTCAAGCTTGTTGGTTGCAATTATGGTGAAAATATCAAAAAGAGGACGTCTCTTATTCTCAAAGCATGGGATACATGGAGCAATATTGTTTCTTTTGGTTCAAAGTTAAATAGTTTCAGAGAATATGTCCAAGTTGATTTGAGAATAGGATTTACCTTCTCCAACCATAATCAAACAACTAAAGGCTTGTTGGATCAAGAAGATAAAAGTATTGAAATAAATGTTGGATGAATGTGATGTTGTAGTCATAAAAAAAGAAGCATTGTATCGTAAGTTGACTAAGAAAGACTTGGCATGAACCATAGGAGAAGTACAAGACCCAAAATTAATCTTGAACTCTATATTTATGAAAAGACAACAATTTGAAGAACACGTAGAAATACTAAAGGGATTGTCTACAGAGAAATTTAATAGCATAATTGAATATAATGAAAATGAAATTGAAAGTTGGTTAGTGAGTTATGCAAATAAAAACGAAGAAATAGAAGATATGCTTCATCAACTTTCATATTAATTGAGAGAATTGGAAGGGATATTATTTGATATAAAAATTAGACAATAGATAAGTGTAGCCCCAATGAAAGATTATATAGAAGATTGGTTAAAACAAGCCTTAATTAAAATAACCAAAGAAGAACAATTGGAGGTAGTTGGAATCGGTCATGTAAATGCAGTAAGAGATGATACAAAAGGCACATCAACAAGCAAATGAAGAGAGAGATATTCAATCACAGTAAGTGTAAATTGATCACATCCTTCTCCTTTATGCTTTCAGAATTCATCTAGCTATATCCTATCTATCCCTAGGAGAATATAGCTGATTTATGATTGCTCTCTTCTGTTCTTTTTTTAGGTCTTTCATTATTTCGGCCTTATTCCAAGATTTGTTCCTGATCTTTTCATCTCACTTCTTTATTTTATGGTCCATGGGAGCCATATCCCATTCCACTTTTGGATGAATGCCTTTATTTTCTTAATACTATTAAAGACTTTTTCAATTTTGAGAAAACTCCAGAGAGCTATTTTAGGGTTAGGTTTAATTGTATCTTTGAACTCTGAGCATTTGAGTATAAGATATTTGAAATTAACCTATCAAAATCTTGTTTTGATTTTAATGAAAAGACTCATTTAAATTTCTCTGATGTGTGGGACCTTCATTCCTCTTCCTATGAATGTGATAAAAAATATTTGAAACTGTGATGGATGTGAGATTCATATTATACTTTTTATAATCATTTGTATTTATATTTTATTTATGCAAAGTTATTTATTTTATGAGTAAATATTCATGGTCCATTTCTCAGGAACTCTTGTTGTATCTATATTTTATTCACTATTTTATTTTATTTGAATGATTAAGATTTAGAATTTTCTCTTTAGCATTCTCTCATTTTAAATTGTTGTCCCAAGATTTTCAAAGACAAATCTTGAAAAAAAAATTAAAGAAGAGTACCACCTCTATAAAAACGAAGGGGGGTTTTAAATCCCCATGAGATTGTTGTTTCGATTTTAACCAATTCAAACACCAATAGACAGGAAACATGTGATAATAATATGGGACTCCACAATCATCATCCCATCCTTGTTTCAGCAAGTCCCTCTTCAAAACTTTAGGTTATCTCGCCTCACATAGAAGATAATCACTCTAAGTCACCTCTTAGAATCAACCTCCTAACACTAGGTTCTAAGAGTGCAAAATGGAAAGGCCAATTCTGAGTACAATCAAAGATAAAAATTAGCAAAGGTTATACATAATGGCAAATGGGGGAGTCTCATTCCTCACAATCCTCCCATGAACTTATTATCATTTTGAACGGTTAATCCAAGTGCCAACAAGTGTTTCACCATGCATCAAAAAAGAGACAAGGGGTTAATACTCTCACAACATGATTTAATTCATATATCTCAAGCATTTGCATGCTAATATATGAGCAATGCAATGGGGATGTGACAGTATGTCTGTGGGTTTAATATTTGGATGATTCTAGAATGGAATTTTGTTTATGACCCTGCCCATGTTGTTGGTCTTTGTAGCACTGCAACAAAATTTGCAATAGGAAGTGTAGCTACTAAGAAAGATTTGGTTCGATTTTGATGGTATTTAGAGGAGAATTTCTTGGAAGCATTGGATTGGAACAATCTCCTCTCCTTGGCCACCATGGGCCATTGTCATTGTTGACACAGTTGTTGTGTCTTGTGTGAACTAAGAGAAGTCTAGTACAACAATTAGAGGTGTGAAAGATAGGGTGATAAGGCCCATTGCAATGTTAAAAATTCCATAATTAGGTGTAATAGGTGGTAGGATGATTGTGATAGGAATTGAGAGCAAAGAATTGAATTAGGGATGATTGAGTTGTGGAAATTGCATCACAACTATTGGATCTCAACAAATTAGAGAAGGAGGTATCAATATTCATGCAACTCACTTGCAAGAAATATTTGATGTTGGAATCTCAGTAGGGTTCTTTGAAATCCATTGTCTATAGAATTGTGTCTCATCTTCATCTCCCGTAGGAGGTAATCTTGTCTCCTCCCCCTTTAACCTTGACATCAATGGGAATTCATCATTCAATGGTTTCTCTCAAGTCAACAATGGGGACATAAGATGCCAGCCACCCTTATGGACCAATTGGATGTGGACACACAAGCAACAGATGGAGTTCTGGAAACCTAGCTTGGCTTGAATGTTTTTTTTTACAGAAACGGTTATAGATTATAATAATGGGGTGGACTAGCCACAGATCCGATTACAAATGGCCTTGAATTTCTTCGGGCCTGTCTTTCTGAACCATTCTACTTCTATAGCTAGAGACTTGTGAACTGAACTAGTTCCTGTACGTATTCTAATAGAACTGGATTAAATTTAAATGCCAGAACTCCATTCACTGTTTCAGCTTAAGTCTCACCATTGTTTCAGCATATGTCTCAGCACTGTTTCAGCATTTGTTATAGCGGTGTTTCAGCATATGTTCCAGCACTGTTTCAGCAAATATTCCAGCACTGTGTTTCTGCATAAGTTACAACACTGTTTCAGCATATGTTCCAGTACTGTTTCAGCATATGTTCCAGCACTGTGTTTCAGCATATGATCCAGCACTGTGTTTCAGCATATGTTACAGCACTGTGTTTCAGCATATGTTCCAGCCCTGTTTCAGCATATGTTCCAGCACTGTGTTTCAGCATAAGTTACAGCACTGTGTTTCAGCATAAGTTACAACACTGTTTCAGCATATGTTCCAGTACTGTTTCAGCATATGTTCCAGCACTGTGTTTCAGCATATGTTCCAGTACTGTGCTTCAGCAAATGTTCTAGCCCTGTTTCATCATATGTTCTAGCCTTGTGTTTCAACATATGTTCCAGCACTGTGTTTCATCATAAGTTACAGCACTGTGTTTCAGCATAAGTTACATCACTGTTTCAACATATTTCCAGTACTATTTTAGCATATGTTCCAGCACTGTCCTGGTGCCCCTGTCCTTATTCTAACGCATCCCTGCACAAGAATTCTCTCACCTGCCTCATTCCTTCGCGCCTGCACTTTGGATTCCTTCCTGGCAAATTTCAGACTTCTGCAATTTCTGACAGGAGATCTCCGGTCGATTCCTTCTCCCCAGACTCTAAGGGATAGGTTCATAAATTTCAGCTCCATTTACGCTGATGACTCCCTTGCCCAGGATGGTGCCTCTGTTCACTTCGTGGTCTGCCAACTGATTAAGATGCCTGAGGACGTGGTAGAACTTCACCTCTTCGAAGTCTTTCATCTGGACCAGAACCTTTCTATAATAATGGTCCAAGTCCATGTTTTTGGGAGCCTTCCTCTGATTGAGAGCATGGATCAAGATTCTAGAGTCCCCTATGATAGCCAAATTTGAAATTGATAACGTTCTGGCCTGAGCCAGCCCCTGCTAGATTGCTAAAATTTCAGCTGTATTATTGGTGTTCAGACCCAGCCCCTAGGAAAAGTTGAGCACAATTTTCCCTGAGATGTCGAGTAGGACCCCTCCACTTCCCGCGGGACCGGGATTCCCTTTCGAGGCCCCATCCACCTACAGGATATGCTTCTCCAAAGAAGATCTCCACTTTAAGAACTCTTGTTCCTCCAGCCTAATTTCCCAAGGGGAATAGTGTTTGGTCAATTGCTTGGTTCTGTCCAGGAGGGAGGGATCAAGCTCATTTTACCAGACATACTCATATTTGTTAGGGGTTACTTCGTTGGTGATATTAGTCTTTGAGGCTATCAGATCACCCAGAATCGCTTTCACTTTGAGTGCAGTTTGGGTCGACGTCCCTGCTATATCCTTGAAGATCCTGTTGTTTCACTCTAGCCACAGTTTCCAGCAGACTACTTTCAGCACCCACATCCAGCAATGCTTTAGCAGGTTCAACTTGGTAAAGGAGAAGGGAGCCAGATCGACCCAAGAGGTAACTGAAGAAGGCAGGGGTACATTCAACTGGCCAAGAATGAGATTCCAAAGTTCCAGAGCATAGGGACAGAGGAGAAAGAGGTGGACAGAGGTTTCAACATGACAAGAACAGAGAGGGCATCAAGAGGGCCCTTCCCAGCCTCTTTTTGAGAGGTTTTCCCAAGAAAGGATACTGTTGTGCAGAAGGGACCAACAGAAGAGATCTAATTTGGGAAGGGAGGGATGAAGCCTGAGATTTCTCCACACCGAGGGATCAAGGGCTACCCAAGGGATTGCTTGTAGGGCTGCATAACCAGCTGCAGCAGAGTAACTGCCAGACATAGAGCCCCAACCTCTTTTGTCCTTCTTCCTGGTTGAGGAGGGGGAGCACCCTTGAAGAGAATCCAGGAGGGTTCAAGCTTCAGTTTCTAAGTGTTGCGGATAGTCCCCCAAATCCCACTTAAGCCAAGAGTCATCCTGGTTCCAAGATAAAAGGTCCCACAGGGTGACTTTGCTAAAGGAATGGAGCCAACTCTTGATGTTTTCCATCCCTTTCAAAAAACTTAAAGGGGTCTGTCCTAAAATAGAGTCTTCCCAAAACTTGATTTTTCTGCCG
>SNQJ01S0008334.1:18019-35281 GCA_010110895.2 Picea sitchensis | reverse complement strand
CTCAACATGAAATCTTGCCCAACAACTAGGATGAAGAGGGTTTAGCTCAAATGAAGCAAAGCTAGTTATGTGAAAATAATTTTTTTTTCATAGGCTAACTTACAATGGGCTCCAAGAAAGGCTCTTGGACAGTGATTGAAATGAATGGAGAGTGTGCAACAAAAAACAAAGTACAGGTTTGGGTAGAAAAAGACAATGCACAGGGTTTGCCTAGCGACTGACAGCACACAACATTTGCGTAGCGAATGGTGTTTGCGTAGCAAAGAGATTTGGAGTTTGTTGAAGAGGTTATGGACTATGCACAGGTCTTGGAGGAAAATGGAAAAAGACAAAAAGTGGCCCATATTCATGCTTGAATGGATAAGGGATGAAATTTGAAATGAAAAGTGCTTATCCAAGGTGACGAGACATTTCAAGGCAAGTTTAGGAATTTGTGCAATGAACTTGCATAGCAGGTACACTTTTGAATCTTTCAATAGTAAAAATGACATGGAGTGTCATGATTGTCCCTTCTCTGACCTCATGAAAGGTGATGATGAACCATGATACCTTTTGACACGACATTCACCCTAACCTATGACCTGACCTTAGCACAAAATTACTCACTTTTTAATATGATTCAAGACTTACGAAAAAGTGGACCATTACGAATTGAACATGATGGACTTTACACTCTTGACTCTTTTCTTTTAATGATGGTGTTTAATGAAAAATACAATACACCCTTTAACCCAAATTATAACTAAAATATCTATTGGCATTCATATTACCTGTATTTGATCAATGAATTTATGAAAAATACACTTTTTATGACTCATTTAGGAATGCCCTGGTCTTCCCAAGACCAGGGCATGACTATGAAAACTTTGGAAAAACCTCTAGCTCTAGCTATAAAAATCATGGTGCTAACAGTTGACTCCAATGGGGATGTTATCCTCCCAGTGAGGTAGAAAAGAACAACAAACCAAGTGCATGGCCAATGGGATTTATTTGATTCAAAAGACTCTAAACTGACAAACAAACTTATTTACAAGACTTTCTTGACACAACTTTGACTAAACTTAACATAAACTTAGGGTCTTCACTCCGATCTTCAATTTTCTATTGATTATTGACTTCAAATGCTTCATCTGAAAAATAAAATGGTTATTTACAATGAAATAGAAAGACAATTTTTTTTTAGGAAAGATAGTGTTTGAGAAACCTGACATTCATAGGTCCTCCACCAATGAGATCTCCATTGAGCTCCTGCAGTAAATAAGCATTGTTCCCATGGTATGAAACAATCCTGAATGGTCCCAACCAAAGATGATCAAACTTCCCATGCTTCCCTATGTCTTCATTCCTTTGATCTCACTTCGGTACCAAATCATCCACCTTGAAATCATCTTCCTTAGTATGCCTATTAAAGGCTCTTTTCATTTTGTCTTGGTGCAGTTGTGAGTTGTTGAAAACCTATTCTCTCATTTGTTGCACATCAATTAGTTGGTTTATCCTCCTTTGAGCATCATTTGGTTTAGCTTCATGTTCTTGCAACAATCTCATCACTGGAAGTCCTAATGAGGTAGGAAAAATTGCCTCTATACCATATACAATCTTGAAAGGTGATGTAGCAATAGACATTTTGGTGGTGATCCTATCAGCCCATAGTGCATAAATAAGCTTCGTGTGCCAAGATTTATTGTTTTCCTGTAGAAGCTTCTTAATAATTCTGGTCAAGATTTTGTTGGATAACTTAGCCAACCCATTACCTTGTGGGTAATAATTTGTGGAATGGCCAAGAGTTATATTATAGTCACTGAAAAAATTCTCCATTCTCTTGGACTTGAATGTTGTTGCATTTTCAGTAATGATATTGACTGGACAGCCAAATATAGATAAAATATTTCTTTCTAAAAATTAAATGATAACAATATCAATAGCTTGCCTTGTGGGGAGTGCTTCAATCCATTTGGTGAAGTAGTTTGTGGCTGTCAGTATCCACCTATGTTAATATGAGGATGGTGGATGGACATATCCTACACAATCAAGGCCCCATTTCTTGAATGGTGCTTCAACAGAGATAATTTTTAAAGGTAAGGGCTGCAGCTTTCTTTTTCCATTAAAAAATTGCCATTCATGCCAGCTTAAAACTTCCTTGTACACATCAGAAAAAATACTAGGCCAATCGAACCCTGCCCTCAATATTTTATGCACGGTGGTCTTCCAATAATGGTGACCTCCATAGTCACCTTTTTGAAACTATTTGATGTCTTTTTTCACTTCTTCCTCCATCAAACAATTGAGCAAGATCCCACCTGGATCTTTCCAATACAGAGAATGGTCTAGAATGAAAAACTTTGATGCTTTCAACTTTAAAAATATAGCCTTGTTTTTTCTTATTTCAGGAGGAGCTTGTACATTTCTTAATACATAAATAATATCAGCATACCATGGAGAATCAAGAAAATTTTGAGATATCTGTGGGACTATCTCTTCTTCTGAATTTGTTGATAGGTCAACAATGAAATTGATTCCCAAGACATCATAATTGGGTTGTGCCATCAACTTTGCAAGTCCCTAATCTTTAATCAACTTTGTAGGTTTGATATTGAGGTCATACTCTAACAACACAACTATCCATTTTCCCCTTCTACCTTCAGGATCAGGCTAAGTCAAAATATCTTTCACAGAATTGTTAGGCACATAAGCAATAATATGGGAATGCAAGATACAAGTTCTGAATTCTTTGAGGGCCTTCACCAAGGCATATGCCTACTTTTCCATGATATCATACCTCAGTGGGGAGTCTCTCAAAGTCCCGCTATAATAGGCTATGGGCCTTTCAAATTTGTGTTCATCTTTTTGCAACAAAACACCAGCAATGGTGTGTTCTAAAGCAAAAGAAAACAAAATAAATCTTTTTTAAAATTTGGACTGACCAACACTGGAACTTTGGTCAGTGCCACTTTAATATATTCAAAAGACTTCCTAGCTTCAGGAGTCCATTTTATCTCATTTCCTTTCTTGAGCATTTTTGTGATATACTTTATGATTTCAGCCAAGTTAGGGATAAACCCCATATGCCCTCAATCTAGGATATTTTGATGTATATATACCATTTACCTGATTTATGACAAGCTCAGAATCCCCATGCACAACTATCCTCCTAGCACCCAATTCTTTCAAAGTCTTCAATCCCAAAATCAGTGCCTCATATTCAGCCATGTTATTGGTGCAATCAAAAGAAAATTTGTAAGAACAAAGGCTTGCACCTGTCTTCGGAGGGTTAATCCAAACACCATATCCTTCTCCTTCTCTTCTAGCAGCTCCATCAAAGCTCATGTTCCACATCTCACCCTCTTCATTGTTTTGTTGATCTGTAATTTCCCGTGTTTGATGATCAGATTTGTCTTTGAGGGTCATAATAGTCTTTGTCTCCTCCTCTTCAAAAATAAAGTCATTATAGAAAATAGAAGAACCAACCTCAGTATCTACAGATTAAATAGGATGGTTATTTGGTGGAGTTTTACTACTCACCATGTACTTGAGAAATACTTCTATGTACAACCTCCTTTCTTGGCCAAAAACAGGGATAGTAGCATATGACATATCCATTTGTAAAGTCCCTTTCAACTTTGCAGCCCAAGATCTAGATAAAAACATGCCAAATTTAGGAGGGATGTCAACAACAACCACATCCATGATCAAATTTTTTGATGGAATTTGGGACAATGATACAACCAGATCTTTGACTAAACCAAAGCATTTCACCTTCCTTGATTCAAAGGAGAAAAGATCCTTATAAGGCCTTGTAATGTCTAGACCCAACTCATCCATAACTACCTTGGGTATTAGATTATGGGATGCTCATGAATATAGCATGGCATTATGTAAGGTCATGTCATGAATTTTAAGAATAACATAGAAAGGGGGGACGTCATCAATATCACCACTCTCCTCCACACGTGAGCCAAACAAGATAGCAGGGTGATCATCTTGCACATTCAAGGTGTGAGAAGCTTCTTCCATTTTGAGCATATTAATGATTTGATTTCTATATTCACCATTTTTTATCAGCTCATTGAATGGAACAAAAAAAAATTATTTTAGTGATTTCACTTTCAAAATTAAAAGGAGATGGGGATTTTTCTACCTCTTTGATGACTGCTTTCTTTCTTGCCTCAGGTATCTTCTTTGGGGGTTCTTCTTTGAATTTTCCTTTCTTCATTGTATCCTTTGTTGAACTATCTTTCTTAGGTTGACTTGAAGAAGGTGTATTGATCTGAAGTTCCCTTGTAGGATTTCCCTTTCTGGGGTTTGCAGACATCTTTTTGCTTCTGAGGTTGTACTATTTCTGAAGCTGCATAATATCATTTTGATATCCCTTCTTAAAATCCTATGTTTCCATTGACAACATATCATCATTATCCTGCATAAACTTATCATTTGCATCCATAAATTGATCACGTTCTTCTTTAGTTAAGAACACATTTGTTTCGGTATCATCACAACAATGCATATTGTCTTCAATTGTTTGATCAAAATCTTCATTTACATAGTTTTTTTGGAAATGAGGTTTTATTTGTTGATCACCTTGATTTATCTGGTCTCTTTTCCTGATTTGTGGAACTTGAGCTCTTCTAAAATTTTGATTTCTGGGCTGAAAATCAGTTTGATCTCTGGTGGCAGGATTATTATCCAAGGACATTCTTTCCATAAACCTTTCCATAGTCTTCATCATCAAATCAAATTTCTCATCTTATGACTGAGAAGTTGAGGGATGTGCTTCTCCTTGGACATTTTTCATATCTCTGTCATGATTATGCTTGATCTTCCCTAAGGCCATTAGATTTATCTCCACTTCAATTGCATCACTCATCATGTCATATAGTGTATTGGATATCCTTTATCTCAAAAGCAAGGCAAATTCAGTGTTGAAAGAATCAACATATCGAAGTTGGGTATCTCCAGGAGGGGGTTTTACTTCAGTAGGAATTGAATTGTAAACTTTCATAAATCTAGTTGAAAACTCTTGTATTGTTTCATTAGGTGATCTCTTTATGTTATTGTACTAAGTTAGAAACTAAAGTGGATTGTTCTTGTCACCCCACCTTGCAATGAAACGTTTTTCAAAGGATGCAATATCAGGGATGCTTGCTACTGGAAGAGATTTGAACTATTTTCTAACTTCTCTTGAAAGACTCTGTGAAAACAGTCTTACTTTTGCATCCTCATGATATACCTCCTCTAGGTTAACAAAGTCACTAAACCAATCTAAGTGTCTTTGGGCTGACACATTCTCTTCAACATCAAATGATATGATTCTATGATTATAATTTTGAGGTAAATCATGCAACTGGGCAGGCAAGGCAAGATGAGAAAATCTAGTTGCCATGGCTCTAGGAGGAGTTGGAGCTATTTGAACAGTCTGAGTGGGGACAACCTGAATGGGAATAGTCTAAATGGGGAAAATAGGAATCAAATATGATTTTATTCAAATTGGTTTATGATATGGATCTGAACAAGGTTTGTTCAAATTTTAAATCAAATTCAAGGTCATCAATGTTTATTACCCTGTCTTTGGGAAAAGACAGATTTTTGTCCAGAAAAGAAAATGAGTTAATTGTCTTTTGTTTTGTTTTGTTTAAGAGTTTCTCAAGATCAGAAAAAGATGTTATAGGTTCGAGATCAGGGTTCCTTCTAGTGTAAATTCTCTTAGGATCCAGGATTTCTTATTTGAAAATATTGTATGCTATTGATATTATTAAATGAAGTCGCCAGGGTAAAATTAGTTCAGCCAATAAAGGTGTTTGATTCATTGTTACCCTCAGGAATCAAATCTAAATCTTTTAAGTCGTTCTTTCCTAGAGAAAATTTTCAATTTCGTCCCTGGAAACAGTGTCAAAATGTTAACACTAAGTAAATTGTTGGGCTGAAGAAACAATCTACAAAGGTAACCTACAAACCAAATTTAAGACTGGAAGCCAACTCTTCTAATATATAGAGGGATCTCTTTGAGACTTGATCTCTTACACATAGAATTCTTTTGAACTGATGGCTAGGTTTGGATGATTGAGGTAGTTTTTTCAAGATTTGTTGGCAAGGAGATATAGAATCTTTAGGGCTATGGAGTCAACCCCTGAAAAAAAAAGAAAATAATGATTGGTAGGTAGAACTCCTCAAAGGAACAAAGGATAAATAAGGTGATGAAATTCAGTTTTGAGTTTGATTATGTAGGGTGAAAGAAGAGCAGAAACGCATAACAGAATCAGAGCATCATAAAGGATGAATTCTCACCTTAGTTAAAAAGATAAACATAATTTAAATCAATTAAGTCTAGAGAACCATTAAATGAATTATAGACCCTTAATTATCCAATTTAATCAAAAGAAAAGTGAAGATGAAATTAAATACACAAGGAATACATACAAAGAAGAGTACAATATTCAAATCACCACCATTAGAATTTTTTTCATAAGGAGTTTGGGACTTCTACATTTGTATTTCTATTAGATTCAAAAGATTACATTGAAGATAAAAATGTCTATACTTATACCAACTTGCCCCTCTTTACATCAAAATAATCAACATATATAGAAAATAATGCCACACTTGGTTGCTAGGGTCGAACTAATACATCCTAGAATCATGGATCGGGTTTCTTTCAAAGAGAATAACAACTTCAACAAGATTTACTAAAAATAGAAAATCTGATTTTTCCAATCATAACATAACAAAAATATCCTTTGCAATCATAGATCTTGAGAAACATTCGACCATGTGGTTGTGATGAGTCACCAGTTCCATCTAGGGGCACCTCGAGTCATCATGTGCATGGTTGGACAACTATGTCACCCTTGCGTAGTGAATTCTGGTTATTGTTGTGTAAGTGTTGGTTACAACATTTGCGTAGCGACTTTGCATCGTGAATGCCCATGTTGTGGCTGCTCGTGCGAATCCAGGTGGCGGTAAAGGCTGGGAACCATGCATCTTTCTCAAAACTTGTATTCCTTTCATTACATATCCTCCTTTCTGATCACGTGAGCTTACAACATTTGCGTAGCAAATATTTGCTACACAAGTGTTGTGTATGACTATTTCTTAGTTAAGACAACATAATGTACACAACAAATATTTCTTGTCATCTCCTTTATGAAACGACCCTTCATCAACATCAAAATGTATGTTTTCCACAACTTTAATGATGTGAACAAAACTTTGACATGGTTCCATACCCATAAAGGAAAAAAATAAGGCTTCCTCACTCATATTTCTGCAATTTCAGTAAGGGGATTTAGCATGTCCTTAGATTCTTCATCTAATTTAAATTGTAATCTTAAAGCCTTGTTTTTTTTTCTCAATGACATATTCTGCCTCTTTAAATTTCCCACCTGCCGCAACAAGGCTGCATTCCTCTTCAACTTTGACCGAGCATTAGAAATGGATGCACATGCATTTTCTCTAGCTGGTATGCATTCTTTAAAATGTATCATGGCTCTGTCATATGATAACCTCCTTTCTTCCCTGAGCTTAATGATTTCGTATTGAGCTTCTCTTAGCTACTTATGCAACCATCTTATGTTCTTTTCTCCTTCTGTGGGTGAAGTAGGAGATTTTTGACTTGCTACTTGCTTGCCCTGTATGTATGGACTACTCTTCCTGGCTGAGGACCTTATCAAAGGTGATGTGGGTTTGGCTGAAAATGTAGTCTCAAAGATTTTCCTGGTCTTTCTTCCCTTTGACATTTCTTGCATATGAATTTCTTTACTCTGTGGTATTTTCACTTCAGGAGTTTTCTCTGTTAGTTTCCTTCTCAATTCCCTATTCTCCTGGTAGAGTTGGGATATAATATGATGATATTTCTTGATTTGGTTTGGAATCTCTTTGACATTTGAATCTTAATCCCCTGGTTTCACTTGCTCCTCATCAATCTCCTGGGCTGCAAATTCAACAAACTATGTCTGAACTATGGGTATGGGAAACCTCCTAGAATAGGACCTAGTGAGTGGTTTACTGGGAGCCTGTGTCTCCTTGGGATCATCAGGGAATTGTAGTTTTCTTCTTTTCTTCAAGACTAGATGACTGGGTGATGGATTCTCAATCTCTTTTCCTTTTCCCTTTTCAGCAGCACCTCCTCCTTTCACCCCTGAACTATTAGATGTTGATTTCTCAGGAGACAAGTGGGTGTCTCCTTTAGGGTCCAGGGAAATGTTTGCAGAGGTCAAGAAGGAATCCCAGTCCCTGTTTAACTTTCTAAGCTCTTCAACCACCAACAGTTTCACCAAGGAAAAGTGGAACAAACTACTCTTTAGCTAGTCATCTCTGGCTTGGACTCTGTCTGCAATTTTTCCCAGGCTTCTATATAGGTAGAAGGGTAAGTTTAAGGGGATTTTCCCTGTGAAATGAATAAGGAGCCTTATGTGGTAGTGATATACCCTTCCAAACCTACCCACACAAGTAAAGTATTTCTGGATTACCCTCAAAATATTCTCATAAGGTTCCAAAACATATTCCCTGGGGATGGTAGCACCAATTTTCTTATTTCTATATTTAGGTTTGAGAAAATCAATATAAAACGAAGGATCTAAGGGAATACCTTTAAACCACTTCTCTCCTTGTGTAGGGATCTTTGTAGCAGCTGATATGGTTTCTTATGATACTAGAAAAGTAACCCCAATGGTTGTGCTGACACCATTAAAGTTCATAGAAAACTGCTTGGCCAATTGTACATTATACCCCTGAACCTTTTCACTAAATATCAAACATCCATCTTGTTCAAAGGACACCTTGTATGCAGGGTTTGAGTTCACCAAAGTTAGCCTGTGGGGTTCATATCTAAAAATGTTTCATCCCTTGTATTTCTTCTTTTCTTGTGGAGTCATGGTTCTGTGATGTCTCCCTTGCAAAAGTAAATTTCAGACTGCTCAAAACAGAAGAACCTTCACGCTAGACATGAAATCTTGCGCAACAACTAGGATGGCTAGGGTTTAGTGCAAATGAAGCAAAGTTGGTTATGTGAAAAGAAAATTTGTTTCATAGGCTAACTTACAATGGGCTCCAAGAAAGGCTCTTGGATAGTGATTGAAACGAATGGAGAGTGCACAACAAAAAATAGAGTATAGGTTTGGGTAGCAAAAGGCAGCGCACATGGTTTGCCTAACGACTAGCAGAACACAACATTTGCGAAGCGAAGGGTGTTTGCGTAGTAGATAGATTTGGAGTTTGTTGGAGGGGCTATGGACTATGCATAGGTCTTGGAGGAAAATGAAAAAATACAAAAGGTGGCCAATATTCATGCTTGAATGAATAAGGGATGAAATTTGAAATGGAAAGGGCTTATCCAAGGTCACAAGACATTTCAAGGAAAGTTTAGGAATTTGTGCAGTGGGTACAGTTTTGAATCTTGCAATGGTACAAATGACATGGAGTGTCATGATTTTCCCTTCTCTGACCCCATGAAAGGTGATGATGAACCATGATATCTTTTGACACGACATTCACCCTAACCTATGACCCAAACTTAGCACATAATTTACCACTTTTTAATATGATTCAAGACTTAGGAAAAACTGGACCATTACAAATTGAACATGATGGACTTTACACTCTTGACTCTTTTATTTTTATGATGGTGTTTTATGAAAAATACAATACACCCTTTAACCCAACTTATCACTTAACTCTCTATGTACATGCATATTACCTTTATTTGATCAATGACTTTATGAAAAACACACTTGCTATGACTCATTTAGGAATTCCTTGGTTTTCCCAAGACCAGGGCATGACTTTGAAAATTTTGGAAAAACCTCTAACTCTAGCTATGAAAACCATGGTGCTAACATTGTAGACATGCCTCTTAGTACCACTCTCAATCCACTAGCATCTCTGAAGTTCATGGTCAACGTCTGATAGTTGAACCCAATCTCCCCCAATGGATATAACCACTGTACCCCCAATATTGCATCAGTATCTGATAGGTCAACTACATAGAAGTTATCTTTCATGGTGTAGTTGCCAAGTTTGACCTCAAGGTCTTGGATCATGTCCAAACATGTCATCATGTATCCATATTTCCATTCCACGTGGAATCCCTAAAACTCCTCAAGGTGAAACCTCCTCCTGGCTACCAAGGACGCATCTATGAAATTGTGGGTGGCCCCACCATCGACTAAAGAGGTCATGCGCTACCCCTGTACAAGGGATTTTAGCCTGAGAGTGTTGTACCTGGGTACTCCTGAAAGGGTTGCTATGGTTCCCCCTTGCACCTCTCTATGAGGTTTTGTTTCCTCCTTGGGTTGTGCCCCTGCCGGTATCTAAGGTTTCTTCGGCTACTGCTCTATCTCATGTGTGGTCTCATCCTCTGAATCATTGTCTTCCTGTGCCCCAATATCCTCATCCTCCTCCTCAATGCCTGATTCCACTTCAATGTAGTGGATCTATCATTTTCCCATGCATCTATGCCCTAGGACCCAAGGGTCTCTGCAAGAGAAGAAAATCTTCTTCCTCATCAACTCTTGTCTCGCGTCATCATCCAACTTGGGCTTACCCTTCCATTCCATTTGAGGATTTTTATTATCCTTGTCTCTCTATGGTACAAAGGGCTTAGTAAAGGTATTGGGTTTCAGCGTTGAGTCCCCCATATCTCTCTTGCGCACAATGGACTTTTGTAAGGTGTGAGGCTTGAAAGCCTTAAACCAACCCCTCGATGGCTCTGTCAATGCCTCGGTGAACAACATCACCAATATGTGCTCTAATGTATTCGATACAACCACTTCCTTCCACTGAAACTCTGTGATGAAGGCCTCAACTGATTTGGTCTGTCTCAACTGTGTAAGGTCCCTATAGTGGAGATCTAGATCTCTCCTATCAAACCTCTCCATCAACCTCTCAGTGAACTCCAAATATGAAGTAATGTGGTTGTGACCCAAGTTCACCGACTCATGGTACCACAACTCATAGGCCTCCCCCTCCAAGTGCAAGGTGGAAAAGTTGATAGCTTATGAATCTGTCATCGGGTTAAGCTTGAAATATGTGTCAAGCTTCTGTACCCATGCCTGAGTTAAGCATATTGATGATCCATCAAAAGTAGAAATGTCCATCTTTCCCACTTTCTTGATGAAATCCATGTTGTGAGTTTTCCCATTGCCTCTATGTGCCTCCCAGGGTCTGTTTCGATATCTAATCAAAAAGTAGTCCATCAAACTCATATATGCATGGAACTCTGGTCCTAGTGCCAAGTAGTCTCTCCTATACTCCCTGAATGGATCCTGTGGCACCACCTGTCCCTGACCCGGTTGTCCTTCCTCCTGCCCTGGAGGTCCCAATGGTTGTCCCCCCTGGAACTGTGGGTATAAAGGTCAACTAATCCTCCCAGATGATGTGTAGGCTCGGACTGGTGAAGGGTGTCGACTAGATCCACCTTGAGATCCAATGGAGGCACTAGCCCCACCTCCCTGGTGCCCTCCTGAACCACTCTCTCCTCCTACGACGTTGGCACCTATAATTCTCATGCTATGGTGGAGAATTTGTGCATTGATAGCCATCTTCTATATGGTATTCATCATGTCCCTTTGTCCTTTAGCTAAGTCATTCAACATGGCATGCGTACCGTCAACATGTGTCTCGGGGCCTTTCCCCCTACCCTCGAGTGTCTCATGCCTGTCACACATAGTCCTCTTTATCTCGGCCTCTGTGTCTGAATTGATATGCTCTATGTCCTCTAACTCTGGCTTTGTATCTAACTGAGTGTGGAAGGGAGTGTAATCCCCTTAGTTCCTATCCCTCCTATCTCTGTTATGACCTATGTGATATTGAATGTACTCGTCCCTACCGTGTTCTCGGCCCTTTGGGTATTCTTCACCTGTTTCTGGAATCATGGGGTCATGAGAAGCACTTCTTCACAGGCTGGCAAGAAGAAGGATCTGATACCACTAAAATATCCCTGATCCAGTTGATCTGGATATCCACTATTGAACTACTATTTTATCACTCAGATCTGATACTCTGGGGTTTCTGGATGCGTTTGATTTAATGTGTGAACATGCTTGATGATTTTTGCATGTGTGTTTCATTCATTTAGTGTTTCAGCAGTATATATGATGCATGCGAAAGAAAGGACAACACAACTCACTAATATGTATTATGAGGAAAAAACCAAGAAATACAATAATATGTTGGAAGTAAATAAATTGTTCATCAGTTAGATCTCATGGATTGTCACTGGAATACAAAGAAAATAATATGAAATACCCGTGATCACAAGATGAAGTCTGATTTGTGAATGCACAAATAGATCGACAAAACACAGTTCTGGAAGCTCACACTAACTGCTATAGATACTAGAAAAATCGCCCTAATGGCTATACTCGTCTGAACTGACTGGAAACTATCCAAAAAGGAGCACCTTGACCTCTAGGTTGATCCCAGTAAGTGTCGGACTGAAGATCTGACCTCTGAAGCTATGGATGTCACCCTCTTGGGGTTTGTGCACCTCCTGGGTTGTGGGAGTGTGCCCTAGTTATTCCATAGGAGGAATCCAACAATATATGTCTCAAAACGATATTCCTGGTCCCCTCTGTAATGGGTTGGAAGGGTTTCCTTAGATCTGATCCAGAACACCCCCTGGAACCCAAAATGTACTTCCTCAAGAGTTGTGCACTATATGGTTGTTTTTTGCACTGTGAGATATTCCACCATCATAAACTGATGAATGGTGCCTCAAAAGATGCACCCAGGCTAGCTCTCAACTGGGTCGGAAGGGATCTGCAAGATAATCCTCTATCTCATGCGGCCACACAAAACCCTCTCTCTAACCCTTGCGCCCTCACTTGTTGAGTTGTGCAATCACTGTAAATCGGATCTACTGAATAGCATGGTGAAATACCTGGATGGTATCTTCGATAGGCTATAGTGTGTCTCTCAACACCAAAATCGATCAATGGTGGTGTTTTCCTCCAGAAATCCACAAAACAACAAGGGGGTCGATTTCCTCCTCCTCTAGAACTATCTCAACATGAAATCATAACATAATGAGGAATTAGGTCGAATTCCTCCCTTTGTACTCTTCCCAATCTAATTCTTTGTTGACATCACTTAAGCTAGGCGTTTTTCCTCCTAAGGTGAGTAATTAATTAATTAAGTCCCACATTAACACCTTTTCATTCTATTTCTCCGTTGACTTGGGATTAAGTGACTCTTCCTATTCTTTTTGTCTTAATTCATCGTTTAGTCACCAAATCACCCTTATTTCTCCTCTTGTTGCCTATTTGTGCCTGAATATAGTCTACGGGAAAAAATAGACTACTAAGTCACTCCTTGTTGGCCTACTCTGGGGAACAGGACCTCACAATATGTTGGTCGTGTTCCTGTTGCAACTTTTTGCCTCCCTTTCCTCTCTTTGAACCACTTCAGTTTCTTCTCTGGTTGCAATTGCCAACAATTCTCATCATCATGCCCTTCTTTCTTCCAATGCTTACAAGAGAGCTTCTCTTCCTTCACTGTCAATGAATTTTATTTCTTCCCATTCCCTTTGCCTTTGCCTTCTTTCTTTGAAGATGATTCCCCTGATACACTAACTCCAGTTTTTCATGTTTCAATATATGTTGCTTGAATATAAACCTCATCAAGATTATTAGGTCCAAACATAAATATAGTATTACGAATATAAGTAGGCAAACCTCCTATATACTTCATAAGAGTTTCTTGTGTAGTTAATGGAACATCTAACATCGAAGCCATCTTATGAAATTCATATGTATATTCCTGCATTGATTGTCCTTTTCTTAACTTAAGACTTTTCCATTCAATTAAAGCCTTTTCCTTATATCCCAATGGATAAAAATATTTTCTAAGTGTGGAAATAAAATTGTGCGGCCATGATGGAAAAATCTTACCAACTTTCTGAGTTCCATGTTGCATCTTACTTTTCCACCAGATGAAATTTGTGCCTTCAAGACAAAGCGATGCCAATCTGATTTTGGTTGCCTCATGTTTGATTTTCTACACATTACAATATACCTCCATCTGTCAAACCCAGTTATCAAGTTTCTCATCATTAACTTCACCATCATACATAGGAAAAACAAATTTTACATCAATTTTAAGTAATGGCATATCATGCTTATGTTTATGGGAATTTTTTCTTGCAGAAGTAGTATTCGAACTTGTACTTGAAGAAGAAGAAGAAGATGGAGATGAAGGAGGTGAAGGAGGAGATTTTGGAGGGTCCTCTCCTTCTTCACTTTTGTCTTTGTTTGAATATTCCCCTTGAATTGGTCTCATCCATTCCAAGTAATCATCATACAATACTTTTACCATCTCCGACATGGAAAATAAAGTTTTTTGAAACTCTCTTTCATTTTGAGAAAGTTCTTCTTCCGATGCCATATTCTCACTTTGAGATGTACTCTTTCTTGATCCAATCTCAGGATATCCTTCTACAAGCTATCCTTCACCATGACTTAGTTTTTCCCTGGTAATTATGCAAACTCAAACAACCAACTGTTAACCTACTCTGATACCACTTGATCCAAAAATGATATTTTAATGACTTGGTTAGGCATTTTGCATGAGTTGATTTACCATTCAGAAATTAAAGAGAAGAAGGAGATTAAATGAAAGAATTGTGCAGCCATTCGAACACATAAATAACAACAAATTCACATAATAAACAACAAAACATAATGCCAAGAACTTGATAACGAAGTTCACTAAGTGTTGGCTATGTCTCCAAGTCCCGCTTCTAGTGGATGACCACATTATTCCTTTTTCTAATGCTCAATTACATGAATGAAAGATTTACAAACTGCTGAAAAAAGGCTTACCAAGATGTTGCAGATGCTCTTCAAGAACTTATTAAAAAATAATCCCAATAATACTCTCACAATTAGGCTCAAAAGGCCTCTTACATTACAAGAAATGGCATAAAGATCACTCCTTTACAAGCATTCCCATCTTCAAACATGCATAAAAACTCCTCCTTTTGGCCTCCAAATGATTGTGTTTAAACATAAAATGAGTTGAGGGTCGAAATCCAACTTCCCTCCAACTTTATGGCCTCAGATTGGGCTCAGATCCCTTTAGAGGGCCAAACATCCTCAAAAATCACTAAAAATCAGCTAAAAATCCACTAAAATAAGGTCAAAACCCACTTTTGGCTAAAAATTTGGTTAAGCCCCCAAGAATAGGGTGTGCGCCCCTTTCTCTGGTCATATGGGAGTCACATGGACTGGATCTAGGCACTTTAGGGCCCTATGCCCAGGCGCACCCCTGCTCACAGACCCTGTCATATGGCCTAGCGCCTCCCTTAACCATGAAAAGGTGCTTAAGTTAGATTTTTAAAAAGTGGATGTATTTCTAAAGTTTGGTTCTTGTCTTTGTGGCTAGTGCATTAGTGCTAGGACTTTGTTATGTTGATAGGTCATAGGTTCGAATCCCATGGAGTCGGATTAAATTTTCCATTCGGCCCTTTTAGGGCCCATCAAGGTGACACATGGCACCTTGTGGTTGGGCCACCCGTCAGCCCATGGTTGGCCAAAACCATACCATGTGGACCAATCACCCCTTGCCACTTGTCAACATCAAAAACTGTCGAATGTCGAGATTTGAAATGCCATGTGTCAGTTGCAGGAGTTGCCACTTGTCGAGCACAGAAGCTGCCAAGTGTCACATGTTGAGTATGCCATGTGTCCCTTTGACCCTTTGACTTTTGCTCGAGAAGACCAAATTTTCCAACTACCATAAATTTCTCATACGATGTTCATTTTTCAATCCGTTTGCGCTGCCATAAATCTTGCGAAGAGCACTTCGTGATAATCTCGTTTTCTTGAGAATTTGAGAACTTTGATTTTTGATCATTTCAGGATCCAGTTTGGATCAAATGATGTGTTCTTTATAGTTCTACATTATTATGTTTCATCATCTTTTTATATGTTGTTATGAATGGTTGTGTTTAGGATGTAGTATAACTCACAAGACAAAAGTGGGTCTCACAGTTAATAGACATTTTGGATGTTTTATCAATCGAATATGATTCTAGTTATGGTTTTTACCTATCATATTTTATCATTCACCCATAATCTTAAGTCTTGGTAATGTGCCTTAGTTGAGCCTTAGTTGAGACATTCCCCATTCTTAAATATTGATATGTTAATGCTAGACTACAACCATTTTGTTAAAAACTCAAGATTATGTTCACCCTAATGCACTCATTCAAACCAATGGGCCATGTCAACTATAGTGATGAGTTAAGAGTAAGTAACAACAAGTTACACACAACATTTTGCAAGAGAAGAACCAATCTCAACTTTTGAATCAACGGGCAATGAAGGAATCCCCAAAGTGTGCATTAAGGTAGGTGAAAGAGGAGTGTATGGCTTTAAGGTATGCTCTTACCACTATTTTGGAATATTGGTGAAGTGCACAAGATTTATTACCGACATATTTGAGAAGAGTGCTTAGCTCTAAGGTATGCTCTTCCCACTCTTTAGACATATTGTACATATTGGTGGAATGCACAAAATTATTTACCTAACATATTTGATATCGCCACTAAATCCTTTTCCATGGGAAATTCCTCAACAAGATCTATATAGAAAGAGTTGGAATCTTCAACTAAGGAATAACATACAAAATATATACTATAATGCATGCACCATTGGTTGTATGCTATAATGCATTCACCCCACTTTCACATTATTATTTATTTATATGGTCCATATAAAACCCCAAAATATCCAATAATATATTGAAATTATATATTTGATCCCATGAATTTTGTTGCTTACACTCTCACTAGTGTTTATCAAGAGATTTAAATGGAAAAACTCCTCTTTAAAGGCTTTCCTACTATCAAGGGGGAATAAAATAAATAGTCAGCTATCCACAGGACGTAGCATGAAATCCAGTGCTTCTCTCTGCAAAGAGCTACAAAGTTAATTTAATGAAATTATTATTTTAAAATTTAAATTTTCTCCTCTTAGATTCCAAACATCAACCATCCAGAGTGGTATGGTGAATGCATTTGCAATTATAACATTATAACGATCTTTTCACTCAAACATTTTCACACTCAAGTATTCTTTAAAGTTGCCTAAATTTTATGAAACACCATTTCCTAATATTTGTGTTGGGTTTGACATTATTTTTTAGTTTCTTTAAAGTAATGTTTAATGACATGATTTTGGATTCTCAGATATTTGGTGCTAGCATATCTTATCGTGGGGCAATTTGTATACGTGATTCGCAAGAGAATAAAGTTGAGTGCTGAGAAAACAATAT
>SNQJ01S0008334.1:0-18009 GCA_010110895.2 Picea sitchensis | reverse complement strand
TGGACTTCTAGAGGCTACACCCTCTAGAAACACTAGGGTCAACTCCCATAGTGTATGACATCAAGGGTCAACTCCCTTGACATGTCTTCATGTGCTCTCCACATGGGATGTTGGGTTATAAGCCCAACCACACTTATCCCTTCTCGGATAAGTGTCCCACTTATCCCTTCTTGGATAAGTGTCATTACGAACCAACTCAACTCAGTCACGGAGTAGTATGATCTGGAGAATGTCTCAGGAAGCTGCAAACATCAATACTCCCTCTCAGCGAGGGAGGCATTATCTGCCACGCCAAGTCTATCACGGAAGTACTTGAACTTCGTCTTGGTTTGGTAAGAACATCAGCAACCTGCTCATCTGTAGGAAGGTACTGCGCCAATATTTCCTTCCTCTGCACCATGTCTCAGATGTAATGGTACTTGATCTCAATGTGGTTCGATTTGTCATGAAACATCGGATTATTAGAGATCTTCATACAAATTTGGTTACCATAATGAATAATGGTGGAATCCAGCACATGTTCAGATAAATCTGCAAGGAGCTTGTGAAGCCACACTGCTTCACAGAATGCCATACTTAATGCAATGTACTCTGCTTTTGTTGTGCTCAACGCCACAAAATTTCATTTCCTACTACACCAGGAAACCATGGAAGATCCCAAAGTGAAGCAACACCTGAAGGTGCTCTTTCTGTCCATTGTGCTCTCTACCCAATCAGAGTCAATATATTCCTTCCATATTATATCAATACTAGAAGTATATCTCAGACCATGTTGAACTGTACCTCACAAGTATCTCAACACATGCTTCACAACAATCTAGTGTGTCTATCTCAACTTACTTATAAATTGGCTAAGTGCACTCACTCCATAGCAATTATTTGGTCTAGTGTTAACCAAATACATCAGTTATCCAACCAACTGTCGATATAGAGCTGGATCAATTTCTTCATAATCGGAAGAAGACACACTTAGTTTCTTCAGATTCGTCATCATTGGTGTAGTCACGGGCTTTAATTTCAGTATCTCAAACTTCTTGAATATCTCAACTGTGTACTTCCCCTGAATCAGGAAGATCTCATCAGTTCTCTGCCACACCTCTAGTCCCAAGAAGTAGTGCATCATACCAAGGTCCTTCATCTCAAACTCAGAGGCCAACACATACTTGCATTCAATAATAAGACTCTCTGTATCGATGAGGAATAAATCATCAACGTAGAGGACCAAAATCAGGGCCTCACCGTTAATAGTCTTGTAGTACATGTTTAGGATTAACAACATTTTTGTTGAAGCCCAAACTCATCAGGTGTCCATCAATCCTCGCATACCAAGCTCGAGGTGGTTGTTTGATTCCATACAAGGCCATTTTCAACCTACACACATGAGACTCCTTCTCATGTATCATGAAACCATCTGGTTGCTCGATGTATACTTCTTCCTTAATCTCTCCATTGAGAGATGTTGTCTTTACATCCATCTGATGTAGTTTTGAACCCATGGATGTTGCGAGGGCAATAATTGTCCGAATAGAAGTGTATCGAGAAACAGGAGCAAATGTGTCCTCATAATCTATTCCCTCCACTTGAGAAAATCCTCTAGAAACAAATCTTGCTTTGTGCTTCTCGATGCTTTCGTCAGCTATTTGTTTGATCTTATAGATCCTTTTAGGTCTCGGAACAATATCCCACACATCATTCTTCATGATGGACTGATACTCCTCCATCATGGCATCTCTCCATACTAGATGCCTCCTCATCACATGAAGACTCAGAATCAATGATGTGTCTCATAGTTGCGGCATAGCATAGATATCTTTGAGGTCTCTTGATCTCTCAGAAGGTACCATGAGGAGTTTCATGTCTTTCTGCCTCCTACAAATTCTGACAAGTCCATGTAGGTTTCTTCCATGAATGTATACTAGACACCCAAATGTTCTAAAGTTTCCAAATTCAAGCTTCACTCATGAACTGTGTCCATTCCTGCCATCCTATGGTTCCCTCATGGGAACACATATCTAAGGAATATTGAGGGTCCCTCATGGAACCAATGTCTTCTCTAGGACACATCAAGGTTCCCTCTTGGAACCAATTTCCTCGAATACATATCATGGTTTCCTCATGAAACCAATGTCTTGGTTCATTCATCTGACCATCTAAGGCACATCAGGATGAATTCTACACCATCTTGCTCATCTGTGTGCTGAAGCCTGGCTTCTTTATCTGTACCATCACTCGATCAAGCATGGAATAAATCTTTTCCATCAGGGGGTGCGATTTGTCCCCTGCAACAAATGTATGAACACTATTCTTGATCTCAATCAGCCTACACCATGCCTGCTTATTTACCTTCCTCTCTTTAATCATCATTTTCATCCTTTTTAGATCATCCCACCTGCCAGCCATGGCATACAAATGTGACATCAGGATATATGTTCCTGCATTTTTTGGTTCCAAATTGAAAAAGGCATTCTGCAGCACGATTTCATGTCTCCATGTTTCCATGAGCTCTGCAGGATCCAAGCAAAGCTCTCCAAACACTAGCATTTGGTTCAATTGGCATATTGTTAACAATATCCTTTGCCTTGTCTAGATACCCGAAGTGGCCAAGAAGGTCTACCATGCAAGCATAGTGCTCTATTCTTGGGGTTAATGACCATTATGTGGACATAGATACAAAATAGCGCCATCCTTCATCCACAAGGCATGCATGACTGCACACAAACAAAACACCAACCAAGGTGATATTGTCTGGCTTAATGCCTAAAAAATTTCATTTGTTGAAAGAGTTCAATAACTTTATTGCTATTCCCATGTTGACCATGTATATAAACCTCTCCTGTATATAAAACAGTGGGTGATGGAGTGTACTGTTAAACACTCTGTTATATCTAAAATCGTGAGTTTGAAACTCTCTTCTGTTATATCTGAAATCGTGAGTTCGAAACTCTCTACTAGTCTTGTGTGTAGTCTGAGGAGCCTAGAGTTATAGTGATAGTTATTGAATAACAGCTTCTCTGATCCATCCACATCACTTTCTCTGATCTATCCACGGACGAATAGGGAAATTGGAATCGAGATTGAATCCACGGGGAAATGCATTCTCTATGAACATTGAAATCAAATATGTTGATAAAATGTAAAAGCAGACATCAGTTCCTCGGAGACGCTCTCTGTATGGGCGTCATACAGTGAGGGAAATTGGAATGAAGTCGGATCTAGGGGTCAATGCACTATGTATCAAAATAATGCAAGCACGCTAACAGAAATAGAACCCACTTGCCATTTTCAAAATCGTCCAGACACAATATACACTCCTCCACCTCTCCTAGACTACTGTACTCCACATTTCTCTCCATGACCACAAAGTACCCTCTCCTGTCATTTTCTACCTTGAAGGTGTTAGTTTTTCTTTCTTTTTTACCTGGGCCCTCCTATTAGGGAGTGAGGCCCAGTCTTTCACTGATACCATGTTGGTTTTACTTCATATGAAATATAATTGATATTCAATATGTTATTACAATGATGAGTGTTCCATATATAGGGAACATAAGGTGACCATCCATGAAAGGATGTGTCCCTTGAATAATCATCAACTATTTGTTATTACTATTTACTTATTATATGCTATAGTTAATAATTATATTAGTAATTATTATCTTTAGAGAATGTCTTCTCGATGTTGTCCAAACATCAACACAAGTCACAAGTAAATTTATAGATAGTTCCTATAAAATGTTTTGACTGCTTGATGGTGTCGATAAACATTGCCAAAAGATAAAATCTTGATTTTGATGTTACATGTTGTGATTGATATGATACATGGGATTAGGCATTATATATGGGACATTCCAAACATGAAGGAACTTTGGATGGTCCAAATTGCATCATTATATTATTTGTCATCTATATTAATGCTTTCAGAATGGAAAAAATTGGAGGAATCAACATGCAAGGTCATTTTAGTGGTAGGTCCCAGTTTGAAAAATTGGGGTCTGGAACCTTCCAGAGTCATTTTGAGGCATTAAATGACATTTTTTGGTGTTTGGTGTCTAGAAATTTCACCACCCCTTGACAATGTTCTAGACTCTGAGACCTTTCCAACAGTGTAGACTATATATCAATCGGAGTCCATATGAAAAATTTATGCCTCAATCGGAGTCCATATGAAAAATTTATGCCTCTCACAAGTTCACCTATAGTGTTGACCACAATGGTATGAGAATATGCCACAACAACCCTCATTACTCATGCATATGGGGCTAGCCACGTGAGGAATTTCAAGAATATTCTAGAAGGTTCAAAACCCTATACAATTGAGGGTTGAGGAAGTAAAAAACCTACCCCTAGATGGCTATTGGGATATGTTAAATACCAGGCCACTAGGAGGACAAGGGGTTTCATTATGTGTTATTGTATTTTGTTCCATGGCAGAGAAGAACAATTGGGAGTGGGAAATTAGAGAGCATAATAGAGGGGGTTAATGTTTTTTGGTAGCCTAACAGGCCATAGGTCTCAGGTAACTCCATACTTGTATTATTTCTATACTAGAGAAAAGAGAGCAAATCAACCTCACCTTCTAGATGGGTTTTCTCCCATAAGGGTTTACCAGATAAAATATTTGTGTTATCTTGTGGATGGTGTGTGATTGTACTTTATTGTTCTCCATTTTCCACATTTTATCTATTCCATGCATAAGAATAAAATTAGTAACTAAATATTTTGGAATCCAAAGGAATTTAACCTTCATGGTGTAGATTTCATTTTTATTTATCAGATTTTGTAACGTACCCAGTCTCCCACTGAGTCCCATTACCACCTTACATGTGCTCTAATACCAATTTGTAATGTATTGAGTCTCCCACTAAGTCCCATTACCACATTACACACTCTTTTATACCACTTTGTAACGTACCCAGTCTCCCACAGGTTGGCCACGTCACACAACCCCAACTTCAGGAGCACTAAGTCAACCCAACTGTAACATTCCCAACATACTACTGAGCAATGTTACACTAATGTTTCGCTGCGTAGTTTCTACTCTAACATAATTTTGTGACGTAGTTAACTAGAAGTAACGTTCTCAACCCAAGCTTGAATCGCACTAGAAAACTTGTTACAACGGAAGCAACAATCTCATTTCCATACAACCTTAAGCAGCGGAATCAAATCAAACAATTGCATGCACCAGCATATTGACCACATAGTACAATTGTGCACAAAACCATAGGTGGCATACATCACTTCTAATATTACTTTGAATAGGGTCTAATTCCTTATCCTCACACACAAGTTCCATCATTTTAAATCACACAAGCTAAAATATTGCACACCCGACCACTCAATCCTCTTCTTGATGACTCATAACCAAAATCACAAGGTCAAACTTAACAGGAAAGGTTACCATCAACTAACATACTCATGCATAGCTACAATTAGAGGCTAGAAGACCATACTTACATGAGCATGCAACAATTAAAAAAATAACAACAAATAATTATATGCAACACATACAATAATTTATCCCATGTCAAACATAGACAAAAATGCACGCAGTAAAAAAGACAATCATATAAAGAACACTTATATTTTATGAGAGTCACCAACTGTGACCTTGACTTAAACGTTCCTCCTAGCCATAGATGTTGTTACTCATAATCTTTCAACAACATGTCACCCCCGAGCTGGGTCTCAAATCCACTAGGGATAAGGGGTTCCTAGAGACAAACTATGGTCTGAAACTCCACAAAATTTTCTAGTCCTAAGTTCCCACTGCTGCAACTAGCCCATGATCCCTCACTCCCGACACACATGTCACACCCAAGGAAGTGTTCCCCTTCTCTACTCAACAGTCCTTCAACTACCCCACTTCCCTTCCTAGGGTTACTAACAACAGGTCGAATGGGAAGTCTATGATCCCTGCAACTAATGCATGGTGCACCAAGTAGCAACTCTCAGCAAATCCCTTTCCTGGAGTGTATTCCCATGAGTCTGACAACCACTCCACAAAACCCATTCTCTCACCCAAAGAGTTTTCTCATGGTATCTCACCCAACTCTTCGACAATGAATCTCTGGATCATCCCAACAAGTCCTTACAAGATTCTCTCTCTAGATAAGGTAATAATCATATTTTCCATACATTTTGACCCCCTTCTGCTCACAAGAGCCTGAAACATCGATTCCCTTCCCATAGTTGATAATCCCATGTAGAATAATAATCGTGATAGTGCCCAAAATACACTAAGGTCAGAAATATATATTGCATGCCTTCCACTTGACACTTGTTACCTTCAAAAGTAGATTTAATCCACCTGGTGACCCATTCCCTACCCTCGGGAACTTAGGATAAAAACAATATATCTCACATTACACTTTTCTGGAAATATTATTAAAATATTCTCTATGACTTATGACTCACCCCCCTTTTTTCCCTTTTCCTGTGGACTCATCCCCCCATCTCTTTTCTTATGAGTCAGTAAGTGTGCAATGATGCAATATAATATTAATATACATGATTAAATTTACATGGATAGGCACACTAGCCTATCAGCGTCCAGGCTGACTGGCCTCATAATCGTAGAGGCTCTTCGGCTTCAAAACACAAACCTTCATATATATATATATAACTCAGTATTGCGCACTTTCCATTTCATTACCATGCATTAACCCAAGTGCAAATGTGTGCACCCTGTCTTTGTTAACACTTCTCTGTGCACTACTCTAATGCATGCAACACCAAAACCAGGTGTCCTTGTCTCACCAGTCTATATGTACAATTACAAATGGTTTTGGATCAAGGACACTACAATCCCCTCCCCCTTATTTATGCATTTTCCTTAGTGCATCATATACACATATACATACAAAATTTCAACAATATGTGTATATCATAGCATCCTAGTGCTTCCGAGTTGCATCCTCAAGACTGTACCAGGTCCATTAGACCTTTACCATCTCCATGGTTTGATTCTAGAGCTCCTTGACTTTCTGATCCAATATGCAAGCCGATCGCACTTGAAATTGGCCTTTTGGCTCCACCTGAATCACATTCCAGATAATGACATGATTAGCATCAGCTACATACTTATTAAGAAATGACACATGGAAAAAATTATGAATGCATAAGGGCACATGAAATGCAATCATATAAGCAACAGGATCGATCCTTTCAAGGTTTTCAAATGGCCCACAATAACATGTTGCTAACTTACAACACCTTCCCAACTTAAGGGAATTGAGCATGGCCTTTACTTTCATAAATGCGTGATCACCCACTCCAAATTCTCTATGGGTGTTGCCTCTATCTGCACATATTTTTTTCCTGTCTTGGGCATCCTTTAAATTATTCCTTATCTTTACAATCTTCTCCTCCATTTCCTGGACTAGATCTTTCTGAGCTACTGCTTGGTCTGCTGGGTTATCCCAACTCACAGGTGTGTTCCATTTTCTACCATAAACTGATTCAAATGGTCTCATCTTTAAAATGCTTGATACCCATTATTGTAAGAAAACTATACCAAATGCAAGTAGTCTTCCCACTTTGATGGATTATCCATCACATACATTCTCGACATGTCTTCAATCACCCATTTTACCCTCTTTGCCTGACCATCTGTCTTAGGGCGATATGTTGTGCTAAAATTCAGATTTGTTCCAAATCCTTCAAATAATCCTTTCCAAAATTTCGAAGCGAACTTGGGATCTCTATCAGACAAAATTGTGTTAGGTACACCATGCATCTTGGAAACTTCGTGCATGTAAATATCAACAATGCCAACTTCCTTGTAATTTGACTTCATTGGAACAAAATGGGGAACTTTGGTAAGATTGTCCACCACCACCATAATAGAATCATGGTGCTTAAAATTCCTAGGAAACTTAGTTATAAATTCCATGGTCACCACTTCCCACTTCCACTCAAGAATGGGCAAGGGCTGCAACAAACCCGCTGGATGTCTATGCTTAGCCTTGTCCTTTTGAAATTCGATACATATCGCAATAAAATTTTCAACTTCCTTTTTCATACCTGGTCAAAAAGTATTGCTTCTTGACCGCGATAATGGTCTTTTGGTAACCTAGATGTCCAACATAAGGAAACTTATGCATCTCTGAAAATATCAGGCCTTTAAACTGCCAATCATTTGGTACATAGACTCTGCATCTATACATGAGGATCTCATCATCTCTTAGCTCATAGCCTTCCAACTTATGCTACGACATACCTAGTTGTAAGGTCGCACTTATATCCATATAACACATATCTGATTTGGAAACTTCCAAAATTCCATCGCACAATTTTTTTTTGTAGATGCTAATGGTTGTAGCATGCATTTCATGCATCCTCTTGTTGAGTGCATCAACCACCTTATTCTCTTTTCCCCAGATATGCTTTATGTTAAATTCATATTCACTGAGGAACTCTAACCACCTACTTTTTCTGGAATTCAAACTTGGTTGTCCAAAAAAATACTTTATACCACAATGGTTTATTCTCATCTCGAATATCTTACCCATGAGATAATGCCGCCACATCTTCAAATCATGCACTATGGTTTCCAATTCCAAATCATGCGTAGAATAGAGTCTTTCATGCTCTTTCAATTTCTTAGACTCGTAGCATACCATATGTCCATTCTGAATCAGGACTCCACCTAGTCCTTCCTTGCATGCATCCATGCACGCCACGAAGTCTGCATCAGGATAAAAAATCCTCAAAATCGTCGCACTTTTCAACAAACTCTTCAAGTGTTGAAAACTCCTTGCACAATCTAGAGTCCACTCAAACCGAACACCTTTCTTTTGCAAAGATGTAATCAAATGCGCAATCTATGAAAATCCTTCAATAAACCTTTTGTAGTACCTTGTCAATCCCATAAAGGATCTTACTTATGCGATATTTCTTGGTGTCATCCATTACTCAATGGATTTTATCTTCATTGGGTCCACAATTATTCTTTCTTTTGAAATAATATGACCCAAGTAATGAACCTGGCGCTGATAAAATGAACACTTCCTCAACTTTGCATAAAGTTGGTTCTCCCTCAACACCTGCAACATCGTCCTCAAATTTTTCTCATGCTCTTCCTCAGAGTTTGAGTAAATGAGAATGTCATCCAAAAACACAATGTCAAAATTATCTAAATAATCTATGAAAACTCCATTCATCAAACACATGAATACAACTGGTGCATTTGAAAATCCAAATGGCACCACTGTGAACTCATAGTGACCATACCTTATTCTGAAGGTCGTCTTATTGTGTATTTCTCTCTTATTCTCACTTGGTGATATCCCTATCTAAGATCTATCTTGGAAAATATTTGTGTGCCTCTCAGTTGATCAAACATGTCATCTATCCTTGGAAAAGGATACTTGTTCTTCACTGTTACCTTGTTCCATTTCCTAAAGTCGATACAAAGTCTCAGTTTACCGTCCTTCTTCTTCATGAATAAAATTGTCGTACCCCAAGGTGACACACTTGGGAATATATACCCTTTTTTCCTAAGTTCTTTGATTTGTATCTACAACTCCTTCAACTCTAGCATACTTATCCTATAAGGAGTCATGGATACAGGTGCTTCTTCTGGCATCAAATTAATATAGAAGTTAATATCTATTTTCGGAGGCAATCATGATATGTATTTAAACACATCCTCAAACTCTTTCATCACTGCACAATCTTCCACACTTGGCACTTTGTACTTAGATGTCTCTTCCATGTGCGCTGTGAATACTTGAAATCCTTTCCTGTATTGTTTCTTCAATTGCAATGTTAAAACTTGTCTGATAGACACAATTTTTGAAACTCCTTGAACATAAATCAAATTTCCATGCTCATCTAGACAAGTAAATTCCTTATTATAACAATCCAGAACAACATGGTGCTCCTCCAACCAATCCATACCAATGAGGAAATCGTACGAAACCAAATGTATGATATTTAAATCACCATTTGTGTGCAGTCCATTCATATCCATTGGACATGCCTTAACCACCTCACTAATCTTCATTTTTTCTCATGTAGCTAACCACACCAACTAATATTTTCCTAGATTGCTTCTCGGCAAATGGAATCTTTCCACCATCTTAGGATCTAGATAACTATGACTAGCTCTTGAAACTATTAAAATATAAATGGGTTGGTCATTAATCTTACCTTCCACTTCGATCATGTGCAACTAAAACTCATCCTACTTGTTATCCAACGCTGAGTAAATCCTTGGAACATTTCTACCCATGTCTTCAATTGTTGCAGCTTGTTGTACATTATGAAAAGTCCTTGATTTATCACCTCTTTGAGGGAAATCTTTGCACATATGATTTCCTCCACAACCCAAACATTGCATAGGTTGTTGTCATGAATTTTTTCCCTCTTTTTCTGACATTCTGGGCTCCTAAAGGTTTGACTTTCCTTGCGCAATATTTCGGAAAAATGATGGCTTAACTTCCTTCTTCCTCTATTCCACCTAACTTTTCATCTTGTCTTCCCAAGCCTTTTGGAAATTCGATATTCCCTTTGTCGATCATAAAGACACTTAGCACACCTTATGGTTTCTTCCAATGTCTTGGGGTCATCATATTATATCTAGTCACTAATAAATGATGGAAATCCACTCAAATACCTCTGAATCTTCACTTGTTCATACTTGATGAAAGGAACATATTTTAGCATCTCTAAAAATCTCCTTTTGTACTCGTCTATTGTCATACTCCTGAGCTTGAGTTCGAAGAACTACATTTTTCTGTCATAGTACCTCTTGGTTAAGTATTTCTTTTGGAAATACCTCTTAAACTCCCTCTAAGTCACTTTATTATCATCAATGTGTTGCACTCTCACATATTGATTCCACCACATTGATGCTTTTCCTTTTAACTTATAAATAACAATTATCCGTTCTACCTTCACAGAATAGTTATGCAGTTGGAACTACTTTCTCATACCCAACAACCAAGTCTCTACATATTCATCCTTCTTGTGCTCACCATCAAAGGTAGGAGGCTTGATATTTTTCATTTCCCCTTGTAGTTCGTCCACCCCATTCCTTCTCTTATGCTTTCTAACAGGAGATGGACTTGAACTATTACATGTTTTTCTTAAAGAATGCTTACCAACACCTCTTTCTTCTCTTCTTTTCTCATCATGAGACATGCGACTTCTTGATCTACTCGAATATGTCTCCTTCTCCATATTATTTTCTATTGTGTCCATACTTTGCATCAATTTGACATTGAAGTCATCTTGTTGCACCTTGGCTCTCATAATCCTTTTGTTATCGTCCTTATAGCTTTGGACATCTTTCTGCAATACTTTTACCATTTCTACCAAGTTTATGTGCTCCCCCTTGGATTTTGTACCGTCGGCACCCAAACCGACATACAGATCCCTGAATTTGTCATCAAGACTGTAATTCCTTTGTGCATCATCCATGCTTTCAAACTCTTGCACTGACTATGTCTTGCTCTATTCACTGATAATTCTACAAAACGTGCAGGAAATTAATATTTGTTAGATGGTTTCGTGCAACAACTACATGAAAACTTTGCACCATTTTGTCATAATCCTTTCCTCGGATTTTCTTGGATGATTTAACATTCCAACTCTAGTGCGCACAACTATGCATCACAACTATTGTGTGCATTACAACTCTATACCGCGCACCAATGGTTTTTCACACAAACTAAACTCTTCACTACGCGGCACTAATTCTTAATGCACACATTTATTCCTGCTATCTCTGGTCCATACAACTCATGTGTTGAACCAATATATATGATACCAATTTGTAATGTACTCAGTCTACCACTGAGTCTCGTTACCACCTTACACAAGATTTGATACCAATTTGTAACGTACCAGTCTCCCATTGAGTCTTGTTACCACCTTACACACTCTCTGATACCACTTTGTAACATACCTAGTCTCCCACAGGTTGGCCACGTCACAAAACCTCAACTTCAAGAGAACTAAGTCAACCCAACTGTAACATTCCCAGCATACTACTGAGCAATTTTACGTTGATGTTTCACTGTGCAGTTTCTACTCTAACATAAGTCCGTGTAGTTAACTAGAAGTAACGCGCTCGTCCTAAGCTTGAGTCACACTACACAACTTGTTACAACAGAAGCAACAATCTCATTTCCATACAACCTTAAGCAGCGATATTAAATAAAACAACTACGCGCACCAGCAAGTTGACCACACAGTACAACCGTGTGCACAACCACCTAGGCGTCATTCACCACTTATGATATTATTGTGTGTAGGGTCTAATTCCTTATCCACACACACAAGTTCCACCCTTTTGAATCACACAAGCTACAATCCTCCACACCCAACCATTCAATCCTCTTCTTGATGACTCATAACCAAAATCACAAGGTCAAACTTAACAAGAAAGGTTAACATCAACTGACATACTCATAATCAACTACAATTAGAGGCTAGAACACCATGCAACAATTAACAAAATAACAGTAAATACTTATATGTAAAAAATACAAGAATTTATCCCATGTTAAACATAGACAAAAATGCACGCAGTAAACAAGACAAGCACATAAATAACACTTATCTTTTATGAGAGTCACCAATTGTAGCCTTGACTTAGACATTCCTCCCATCCATAGATGTTGTTAATCATAATCTTTCAACAACAGGTCACCCCCAAGATGGGGCTCAAGTCCACCAGGGATAAGGGGTTCCTAGAGACAAACTATGGTCGAAAAATCCACATAATTTCCCAATCCGAAGTTCCCATTGTTGCAACTATCCCATGGTCCCTCATTCCCCATGCACCTGTCACACCCAAGGAAGTCTGCCCCTTCTCTGCTCAACAGTCCTTCGGCTTTGCCAATTACCTTCTCAGGGTTACCAACAACGGGTTGAACATGAATTATTTGAGCCCTACAACTAATGCTCAACGCACCAGGTAGCAACACTCTTGTCTGAAGAGTATGCCCATGGGTCTAAAAACCACTCCACAACAACCAGTCTCTCACCTAGAGTGACTTCTCACCGTCTATCACCCAAATATTTGGCAGTGAATCTCTGGATACAACCCCACAACTCCTTCCAAGCTTCTCGTTGCATATGAGGTAATAATCATATTTTCCATACAGTCCGACCCCCTTCTGCTCACGAGAGCATGCAACATCAATTCCCTTCCCATAGTTGATAATACCATGCAAAATAATAATCGTGATAATGCCCAAAATACACTAAGGCCAGGAATATATATTGCATGCCTTCCACTTGACACTTGTCACCTTCAAAAGTAGATTTAAGCCACTTGGTGATCCATTGCATACCCTTGGGAATTCAATATAAAAAAAAAATATCTGACATTACATTTTTCTGAAAATATTATTAAAATATTCCTCGTGACTTACGACTCNTTTTCTCATGGAGTCATCCCCCCGTCACTTTTCATCTGAGTTAGTCAGCGCAAAAATGCAATTTAATATTAATATACATGATTAAATTTGCATGGATAGGTGCACTGGCCTATCTGCGTCCAGGCTCAACAGCCTCATAATCACACATGATCTTCGACCTCAAAACATAAATTTTCATACATACGTACATACATGTGTGTGTGTGTGTAACTCAGTACTGCACACTTTCCAGGTCATTACCGCACACTAACCAAGTGCACGCAACACATAAAATGTGTGCACCCTGTCTTTATTAACACTTATCCGTGCACTACTTTGATGCATGTAACACCAAAACCAGGTTTCCTTAGCTTACCCACCTAAATGTACATTAAATTTACACTAGGAAACCATTGGCTCACCAGCCTATATGCACAATTACAAAGGGTTCCAAATCAGGGACACTACATATTTGTTGTGATGAACTGTTCCAATGGAATATCCATGGCAGTTTACATATAATTGGAATTCATCTAAAATTGATGTCTTCTTTTGATTTATAATTTTTATATATATGTAGTACAGATGGATTAATTGTGGTGTAAAGAAAATCCTGAGAACTCGTTCCAATATAACTCTTCTCTTCTTTTGGTATGAATGATAAGTGAAATGGTTTGAAAATTGTTTCAATCTGAATTCACAGAGACATGTTACCTCCCTCTGTAACATTTATTGGGATGTGACTATAAATATAAAACATAGTTTAGTTTTTACTTTTTTATTAGAAGGGGTTGTTTGTTAGGGACCTTACCTCACTAACCCCTCGTGTAGATAGAATAATATATTTTCCATGTAATAAAGGTCGATATTAGTAAATAATTCCTAGTTAATAATGTGAACAGGTCTAATGTAAAAAGACATAATCGAAGCTTCCGCTTCTAGAAAGATCTTCCTCTAGATTGTTCTTTTGAAGACATATTTAGTATAAATAGGAGTAGAAGGCATGAGAAAGACTTGTCTTGAGAATTATTGTAATAGAGCGTTGCTTTGTTGGAGGTTTCCCCCTCAAAGAAGCAAGTGAACATTGTTTTCTATCAATAAAGGTATCATTTTTGGTCTTCTGGTTCTCTACATTTTGTTGTTTCATTGGTATTTTATACAATATTTTTGTTTTCTAATTAATATAATAGATATGGTACCTAACAAGTGGTATCAGAGAATTTTCCTTTGCAGAAATTATGGGAAATTTTTTTCAAGGTAGAGACATGTATTGTTGACGTCTTTAAAGCATAGAGATATGTCATTCAATGAGTAAACTTGCGGTGGGGAAGACTACACGTAGGAAATACAAATGGTTTCACAAGGTTGTCTAGAAACCAACGTTTCACCTTGTTGGAAACCTCTTGTTGACCAAAATTTGGTTATCTATACTTTCCCACTCTTGGATTAATTAAAAAAAAAACGATATTGGAAGATGAATATTTTTGAACTATTATATGTTCATTGCATAGTCATCGGTATGAGCTTCGCCATGCATTTCGCAGAATCAAAATCCAAGTCTCCATGACCAAGATACGCATATTTCTTTCCAGAAGTCCAATGGAGGTATTACAAGAAGAAATATGAAAAATGTTTTAAGTGACATGTTCTCTCCTCCCCTTTCCCTTCACCTCTACTCATTCTCATATTTTATACTTACTCTTTTTTCCTATTGTCTCATTGCTTTCATATTTTCATTACCATTTTCCACACTTAACCATTTTTCCTTATTCCTTTCCACTTTCACATTCATTTCCCCTTTTCCTTTATTTTCCCATTTCTTTTTATTTTCTTTTCCATTTTCATTATCCTATTTTCCATTTATTTCCATATTTCACGTGATCCATTATATACTTTCCAAACTTAGTCTTATTTACTATGGCTTATCGCAGGTTGGCGGCCACATGGAAACTAATTAATGGAGACAAGCCATATTATTTTAATAAAATGTCTCTTGTCCTAAGTTATATGAGGAACATCTCCAAGTGACAGATGGCACTTATGGTGCCACATGACAACTGATTAACGAAGACACGTGGCAGCATGCAAGAAGTGACACATGGTGTGATTTTATTGGATGAGATATGGAATACTCTTGGCCTACTGAGTGATGACATGTGGAAAAATTTGGTTGGTGACTCATCATTTTTTATTGGGCAGATTGGTGGTTGACTAGGCATGCAAAATTATTATTATATTCAACAATTTTCCAAGGGCCAAATCCTTCAAGCTCCATAATTTCTTCTCTTCTCATGTTTCTTGCTAAGTTTATCAAACACTAAGTATTATATATCATGAATAATATAATATACCAATGCATGTGGGATATAATTTTAAACCAAAATGTCAAATTTTATGAAGGGAAGCACAAAATTCATCCAAGGGCCCACATTTGCCCATCAATTTTGATCGACGGTGGTTGAGTGTTGATCTTGTGGAGGCCATAACGTGAGCTCCGGGTGTCGGAATCATGTAAAATTTATACCGTTGGAAAGGTATTTCAATGAAGGATATGGTGGTGCAAGTTTCAAGTGTTGAAAGTTGATATGTTTGTCTCAGATATAAAAATATCAATCAGCTGCATTTTTAATGGGCTTGCATGACAACTCAACTTTACAAGCTCATATCTTGAGATTCGGGCGATGGATTTGCACAAACTTTGTATCGTTGGAAATATGAGACGATGAAGAGAACATCATAGGAATTTTACATGGTTAAAAATTTGGTTTTCACTTCCAGAAAATTAAGTTACATCTATCCTATTTTATTGAGAAATTAATTAAATTGTGAAAATAAAAGTTGAATTAAAAATTTTATTAAAAAATGAGAGGGACCCATTTTCAATATACATATATTAATGATGTGAGTTCATTAATCAAGACTTAATGAGACATTAATTAAAAGGAATGTTTCAAGAAGAAAATTGTACAGGAATTTCTAGAAGGGAGAAACCCTAACTACTCAAGTAGATAGAAAATCTCATCTTAAAAGGAGAAGAGAGGCTTCTTCAACTGGTCCAAGAATCAGTATTGTCAAAAGGGTGGGGCAGAAGATCAGAGGAAGAAAAAGGTACAACCATGGATACACAATCAAGCTTCTGATCAAAATAAATAAATATCCATCTTCTCCATTCTTTCTATTCTTCTACACCACTTCTCATAGTTTTATGCTTGAATCTCAGAGTTGAGCACAAGTCTGAGTTGTTGAGTGTTCTTCTTATATTCTTCTAAGATATTTTCTTATATGAACATGGAGTATTTTCAGCCACATACATGGTTGTCAAATATTTTGTAATGAAGAACATATTTCATGAATAAAACTCCACAAATAATTGTTTTGGGATTGATCTTGATTGTATCTTGTAACTTTGAGTTTTAAGTATGAGGTATTTGAGGTTGACCTATCAAATTCTCTTTTGATCTTGATTTGAGATGATCAAATCATTCTCTCTTATGAAGAATATATGGATGTATTTATATATTATTAAGAAGATTGTGTGTGATGTTGACCACAATTTAATTTTGATGTTGAGTCCCTCCTTCAATATTTTATGATTAAAAGATTGTTGCTACACGTAAAGATCATATTGGCTTATTGAAGAACCATTTTCATATAAATCCAAGCACTAAATATTTGGGGTTTGTTGCCTAGCACTCCCCCTAATCCAAGATATTCAAATATACATTTTTTAGTCAAAGAGGAGAACCACCTCTCTAAAAATGAAGGGGGACTAATGTCCTCATGAGGTTGTCGTTTTGGTCCTGAAGGATTCAAGCATCAACATATTTGTAACATCTGTTGGTTCCCTTCGAGTAGTATTGCATCAAACATAATATGTACATGGCCATCACTCCCATGTATTATCAGGTATATCGAGAGTCCCCTAGGTATACTGAAACCAACCTTAGATCAGATGATTAGTTTCCTGACTGCTAGAGTGACACTAAGAATAGCACTCGAGAAGATAGTCTCTAGTACTTGGGTAATCGAGTAGTACAATTAAGGGTATGGTAAAGCCTCCTTAGTTGGTGCCTTGAAATATTGGGTTGAGTACTATTGTTTGATCACGCACGTATATCAAAGAGATATAGCACAAGCAAAACCCTTGTCTAAAGGCACCCTAAAAACCCTAACATGGGGGAACATACCAAACAAGGAACAAAAAATAATTTTTTTGGCCGCACAACCTTGCCTCCTACATTCTAGTTGTGAAATTACTACACATTTGTTTTGTTAAGAATTTGGGAATTTCAACACTGCAGGAGTCTTGGTCCTACCCACACCCTTATTTGAGACCTCTCCCATTAGATTCCCCTCTTCTCCCTAATCATCGTGATACCTATAATTTTTAATCCTTTTTTTCTTGTGGACCCATCCCTTTCCCGACACCCTTATTTCCCACTTATTCCATTGGATTCCTCTAGTTCCCCTTGTTGAAATAATGTAACTGCGAAGAGAATTCTTATTATTATTGTTAATTTATTATTAGGATTAATCCCCATTGTGGATTAATCATGTCGGTAATTGTATAAGGACCAAATCCCCTTTTGCGGATTGGTCATCGGACAATTATAAAGGGCAGAATAAGAAGTCAGCCCCA
>SNQJ01S0008333.1:215656-226126 GCA_010110895.2 Picea sitchensis | reverse complement strand
CCTGGGCAAGGGGTATTTGTTCTTTATGGTTACTTTATTAAGTTGTCTGTAATCTATGCACAGTCTAAGGGTGCCATCCTTATTGTTCACAAACAGGACTGGTGCTCCCCATGGGGACATGCTGGGTTGAATATAACCCTTGTCCATCATTTATTTCAATTGCAATTTGAGTTCAACTAACTCAGGTGCGCTCATCCGGTAGGGTGTTCTAGACACCGGCACCGCTCCTGGTGCAAGTTCTATTGAGAAGTCAATGTCTCTTCTCGAAGGTAGACCCGATATCTCCTCTGGAAACACATCTCGGTATTCTCTCAGGATAGGGTGATCATCAGGGCTTGGGTCTACACCTTCAGTTGTTTTCAACACCTGTACTGCATATAGGGGACATCCCTTTCGGAAATACTTCCTCATTTGCAATGATGATATTTGTCTCACCGAGACCAGTTTTAGGATCCCTTGAAGGGTTATCCTTTTTCCTTCTTCGCTCACACACTCTAAGGTTTTATAGTAACAGTCCAATTTGGCTTTATGGGCGGCCAGCCAGTCCATACCAATCAACAGATCGTATGATCCCAGGGGTAATACATTAAGGGTTTCTTGGGTGGGGGATTCACTCAACATTAATTGGCAGGCTGGTATGGCCTCTACCACCTTTCTTTTGGTACCAGTGGCTAACTGTACTAACCATGGCTTATTTTGCTTCTGTGGCTGTAGTTTACACTTATCAACGGCTCTAGGGGATATATAACTCAAATTTGAACCAGGGTCAATCAAAAGAGACACCAGATGGTTGAAAATCATACCTTCTATTTCCACCACTGAAGCTTGGTGGTCAGCTTGGTTATTATCCAAGGCTGCATAAATCTGCGGCACACTCCTTGCCACATCGTTGACCGTGGTAGCTTCCTGCATGTTATAAATTTTCCGACTGTTCTACTGTCGGTGTGGATAGTCTCTCTGGAGATGCTCTCCTCCGCAATCCCATCATTCCAAAGGTTCCCTCTTTAGGTTATCAGTCTTTACTGGTATAGGTCTAGAAGTTTTATTTTCGTCCACCGAGGGAAAGTTCTGCTGGAATACACTCCGAGTTGGGAAGTTCATTCTGGGGTTCTTCTTGTAGTTTTTAAATCTTGAGGATTTGTTCCCCATTTTATGAAATCTTGAACCACTCTTCTATTTCCAGTATCCACGAAGCTCTGCCTGATGTCCATATTGTTCATGACAATATGTTGCCTTTCTTATAGTGTCTTCTAAGGTCTTTGGCTCGTCGAATTCGATTCGGTTATGGTATTCTTTGGGCAGCCCATTGATGAAGCGTTGTGCCTTCGCCTTCTCTTCTTTGATGTAGGGTACATATCTCAGTAAGTCAATGAATTTGTTGACATATTCCTCCATGGTAAGTTGGCCCAGTTTGAGTTCATAAAACTCTTTAGCCTTCTCGTCGAAATACCTTTCCGACAAATAATTCTTCCGGAAGTACTTCTCAAACTGTTTCCAAGACAGGTCCTCCTCGCGGACCCCTTTCATATTCTCAAGGTATTCCTACCAGATGGAAGCCTTTCCATTCAGATTGAATGTGGCCACTCGGGCCTTCAAGTTCTCTGAGAAATCATGGACCCTGAAATATTTATTTAGTCCAAGTAGCCAAGCCTCAACTTCCTCTCCCTTCTTTATCTTGTCGTCGAAGGAGGGAGGTTTGGCCTTTTTAAATTCCTCAAATTTATGAATCTTGGAAGTCTTTTGCTTCTTTTGTTTCTTTTGGGAATAGGAACTGGTCCTGCTGCTGGAAGAGCCTTCTGAATCACCAGCTTCCTTCTCAGTGGAATCGTCTGGCATTGGTCCTTTACCTCTGGGGTGGACCTTTCTGGATGTGCTTCTCTCAGTGTGGCCACTGACATAACCACAATTCTGCATCTCAGATTCATGATGCATTTGTCGTTGTAGGTCAGATAATCTCTGCAGTAGAACTGCATTAATTTCGATTTTCTTTTCTTGTTCCTTCATCATCCTTTCATTATTGGCCTTGCAACTTTGCAATTCGGCCATGAGACTCCTCACCGTCTCAGCTAAGTCTGGAGGGGTTCCTATTTCTCTTCTTTCATCAGAACCTTCGTCTCTGTTGTGGGAACCATACTCTGCGTTTGTAGATTCCCGTGGTTGATCGTCCGCTTGAGTGAAAAGAAAAACGCTGTCTGTTAGTCAAGAGTTAAATTCTTTTCTTATAAATTGCGCAAAATTTCATAACTTCTTTCATTTTTATACACAGTCGAGTTCTCATTTTCCAAGTTTTTAATCCTGTACAAGAGTGTTAAGTCAGGGGATTACTCCTCATAGGAGTGTTTTGAACAAGGTTTATGCGCGACTCGTGCATGAGCCCAATCAGGCCAAGTGTTGTAACCATGCTCTGATACCACTTTGTAACATACCCACTATCATAAATCAAAATCTTTGGGTTAATGTCTCCCAAATGAGAAATCTCCATAAACTTGCATTAGCGAAATGTCAATCCCCAGTTTATATCGAGATTCATGGTTTCAGAGGTTGTGGTGTTGAGAGTCCCTGTCCTCTCAAACCCCCGATCACCGATGGGAAAAATTTCTGATGCGCCCCTTTTCACCAGCTCCTTCTAGCATACTGTTGGTCCACGTGACCTGCATTCATATGACCACAGTCACATGCTCCTGTTGGGGTTTCTTCTATCGGGGTTTTGACACCCATGATGTTTTGGTAACTTGAATCACCGATATTCGACCTCCGAATCGTGCCTTTGCTGCCTCAGCCCCACTTGGCTAAGCCTCTGGCCCACACGACCGGCTCCTATATGACCACAGCAACAACTTCTCATCGGGGTTTCGGGGTTTGCGGTGCTGAGGTGCACATGTACCCGGAACTCTCGATCCTCTGATCCCCGATGTGCTTCAGCCCTCTAAGCTAAGCCCTGGCCAATATGACCACTAATTTTTGGGACCTTAGTCCTACCTCTCTTCGGGGCTATGGGGTTTCTAATGTTGTAAAACACTTACCCCTAAGTTTCCCGATCTCTCGAACACCGATTCTCCTTCAAGCTGACAACTGGCTCCCACTATGGCTCTTCCCTCAACTTCTGCTATTCAGACAGTTGTTCCCCACTGATCGGGGTTTTGCGGATCGTGATTCTAAAGTGCATGGTTCACTTGTCACCGGGATTCCCGATTTACCGATGAACAAAGTGCCAACGGCGCCCGATCCTTTGCCACGCGTCCTTCCAGATGGACGGCTCAGATTAACTCTTGGGGTTTCGAGACTTTTGAAGCCCCGATTCTCATGACCTTGAGAAGTCTGATTTCCCGATGGCCAAAGTGCTGACGACGCTCTATATCTTCGACACGCATCCTTCCAGATGGACGGTTCAGATTAACTCTCTAGATTTCGAGAGTTTCGAAGCCCCGGTTCTCATGACCTCAAGAACTCCGATTTCCCGATGGCCAATATCCCGATGACTAAACCTCGTGCAACTTTCACAGATCTGACGGCTGACGGGATCTTTTCCTCTGATCTGACAACTCATATCACTTCTCCTTCTCTACGCTCCTCCCGAGGCTTAACCCCCGCGTGCCTTCTCCCGATCCAACGGTTGACGGGTGTCTACTCAAGATCTGACGACTCATATCTATTCCACCATGCGCACTCTTCCACTACTCCGCAAATGTGGAAAGATCAATGGTCCAGATGTTCTCATGGACCTTAGGGAACCTGCGATCCTGATGACTCCTCCGGGACTCCTCCTCCTGTTCATGGGGTTAACTCCTGCGTGACTTCTCCAGCTCTGACAGCTGTCGGGTATTTATCCTAGATCTAACGGCTCGGATTGTCCCATCGTGTGCGTCTTCCACCACATCGTGGATGTGGGAATATCATTGGTTCAAATGTTCTTTTGGGTCTGGGGATCTACGATCCCTATTTCTTGTTTCTCACGATGATCTAATGGTCGTGAATGGATATGAGTCCTCCGATGAGATCTCATCCGTCGACTCGTTACATCTCACAATACTACTATCTCGGGACCTTAAGAGGGTCACTCCTCCTCCAATACGGTTAATAGGACCTGCACGATCAAGTCCCTGTTCTGGGTTCTTGGTGAAATTTTCTAAGTAGTAGATCTCTACAAGAGATCTATTCCTGAGCCTTCCAAGAGATGGGTGAAGGAAAACGACTTCCTGAGGACGGCTGGAAGCCTAACTTAATTCAACCTATAATTAGATTCATTTATCCACTTAAATCATGCATGGCTTCCTCTGTTATGAGCATATGTCTATAAACTCTTATCAAAACACTGCATAAACAATCTTACACTGAAATTGTTCACAATTTCACATGTCTATGAGAATATACATATATGTATCATTTTATGAATTTGAAGAGGCAAAATGTAAAAAAAACACTTATCAGAATTGATTTCAAAAGTGGGTGCAACTGCTGAGAGGGGTGCTCGTTTCCACCCAACCATAGGCTCAGCGACTCCCAACGGATTTACCACTAGCCACCCCCGAGCTGAGACCATGATATTATGAGACCTGCGTCTCTCTGTCTACCAGTGACCAGGAGCGAAGGTTGCAATCCTTCCTCTCTGCTATCACTCACTCTGCGTAAAAATTTGCCATAGTTCCCCTCGCGTCCACCCCCTTCAATCGCCTCTACCATATGCCTTATCCTCTCGCGAGGTTTCATGTGGTGTGATTTCCCTCGCACTGATCAGGCCTGATGGCTCTATGGATGGGTGGTTCACCATCCCATCCCTCATCAAGCCATCTGCCTACCAGTCTGCGAGCCATTAATTTTCAGGGCCAATGAGCCGCTTTTGGTTCTACGGGCCAGTGGAGTCCAAATACGGTATTTAATTCTCGGAGGAAGTTAATGCCACCTTCTCAGGTGCCTTCCACCACCATCGTGGTCTCTTTTTTGCACATCCCCTCTCAGGAGTCCTGCAATAAATTCAGAATGTTATTCACATTTATTGACCTCTTCTTGCAGGTCCATTTACATCACATATTCATACTTATGAGTTTTCCATCGTCCTTGGCCAGTCCAGTTATATTTACAATATGGGGGAAACAGGGTGTTACAAAGACACATAAGCAACACTCAACCCCAGGTTCGCATCGATTTTAACCATTTAAGGTATCAGGGCTACCGACTATTCTGAGGAACATGGAGGTGTCTACATCCCGCCTGACACAAGCAGACCAAGCAATTAAATGATTACAACCAAGTACAACAATAATTAAATGAACAACCACATCCTCTACGGAAGGTGCAAGACAAAAGGACTCAGACAATGACCAACCAATATTAAGATGAGGCATTATCTATGACTCAACTGGGATTAATTACAGACCAATTACTCCATTTAATTTCCATTAATCGATGAGTACCTTAAACATAATGTAAATCCAATTAATTGCAATTCCCCATTTACTAAATCATAATAACCGAATTTACTTAGTTCAAGACCTTACATTTTATATGTTAACAAACTCAACAAATTTCAGCAACATTACCATAAAATAATAACAACATTACTTTTTGTACAATAACTTTGCCAATAAAATAATAATTACATTACATCTTGCGTGTTACCAATACAATAAAATTACAATACCATTACCATAAAACAATAACAACATCATGTTTTATATTATAATAACTTGTAGATAAAATAACAATCACAATACTTCTTGTATGTTACCAATACAATAAAATTATAATAACTTACCATAAAACATAATCAACATTTCAATTTATAATATAATAACCTTGCAGATAAATAACAATAAAATTGCATTACAATACAATTACACTTTACCTATTAAAATAACAATATATTACAGTTATATATTCCATAAGTAATAAATTCAATGACATTATCTTTAGGTATTACAATAATAATATTACCGGAACATTACATTTACACCTTACTAACACCATTTAGATTATCATTTAACAAAAAGATAGCAGCGGTGAGTGCATGCCAGACCCAAAGGGAATCTGATGCGCACATGCCAGAAATCGCGCCTCAAAAGGGAAGCCATCAAGGGAAGCTGTCAAAGAACATAATCCAAAGGGAAATTTCTACATTGGCAACTAATGAAGACCAAGAATCAATTCAGAAATTTTATCCTGAAGGCACAAAACATCCAATCATACAGTTCACAGAGGGAGTGTGTGTGCTGCATTCACCGAATGTGGCCTTATCAATTTGCAGAGGCAAAATAAAATGTGTGAATTTAACACAGTGCACAGGCGAAAAATTGCATGAGATTATCACTGTTTGCAGGGGTGAATTGGACGATTTTCAGCACAGGGCAGAGTCGAACTGATACAAATTCACTGTAGTTTCAGGGGTAGTGGTTTAAGAGTTAAAAGGTATTTGTTCAAGCATTAAATCAAGTTACAACCAACTCAATGTAGGATCTATGCTTCAATACCCACCTATATCTGCCTTAATCAAGCATGCATCATTAGAAGGTGGACTGTTGGAATGGATTAAAGTTGAGATGAAGGTTGTTTAAGAAATTGGGCATACAAAAACCAATTCTTTTCAATCAGGCAATGCCTCAGACCTCAACTGGTGCACAGTTGTCCAACATTGCACGACTTCAAGAGTTCAACATAATTCTTGAACATAAAATTTGTGTTTTTGTCCAAACAGAGCGAGGGTTGCACCGATTTAGATTATCAACGATTTCTCCACTTTTTGTTTTTTTTTAACTTTTAATCTACAAAAAACATTGTTGTTAGACTACGAATCACTGAAGCATAGCAATGTGTCGACGATACACTTATCCCAATTCTCCTTGGAGAATCACAACTTAAATCTATATGGTGATGGCTAGCCTTGGTTCCAAACATTTGAGGTTGGAATAGTTCAAGGCAAAGTCAATGTTCGCAGCATTCAATAACTGTTCCCAGTCATGGTCTTAAGGGTAAAGGTCACAAGAAATAAAATGACAGTCACCAAACACCATAGTTGGCATCGATCAATCATTATGAGATTGTGTGAGGCCATCAATTTAAACATAGATTTAATGTTGCACACAGTGGCACATTTTACAGAAAGTAAAACAACCCAATTGATAATAAATCGTTGAGCCTATAAAAAAGAAATTCAATAAGATAAACGAAGAAGGTATTGCTGTGCAAGGTCTGGAACATGATAAAAATCAGGCATGCATTAAGAATTGACATTACTTCAAGGCAGATCTATTTCCCTGCTCATAGGATCTAGAAGAACAAAAACCATAATGGTTGGGCATAAATCTACGCCTCTCAAACACTCACTGTCATCTATAGGCTTCCTTGAAAACGCAGTCAACAAGGCATTTCTGGTGAAGACAATACTTGGGGTAAAGTGGGAGAACGCAAGGCAGAAGCCTTCGATTAAATAAAATGTAGAACCAATAATTTTTTTTTGTACAGACGCACCTAAAAGGGGGTTTTACAACTCCGCCATTTACATATCCAAAAATCGCTGAACAATATTCCAGTAAAGGAAAAAAAAATCTTCCATTCAAAATCGCAGACATCTACTTCTAGCCATAATATATTTTCATTAAAAATTCACACATAAACCTCCAGCCATAAACAATTTCAATAAATTTCAGACAGAACTTGAATAATTCTAACCAATCCATTTTCAAACAATAAGCAAATCCAAGTGTAAGTCCTAAGCATTCTACTCTACAAAATAAATGAGCTTACCGTTGCCTTATCGCCTGCCTCAAAAGGCTGAGCTACCACTCCTCTCCGAGATGCGAAATCCCAACTCCCACAAGTAAATCAGTCATGTCATTAATCCGACAGTGTAACGTTAAGCTAACAGTCGATCCCCTTCCTCCTTATCCTCCCTTTCTTTTATAGAGTTTTAGAACTTCCATCTTTCCCTAAATCTCATTTAATTTAAGTTTTAATAAAAATCTTCTAAAAATTCTCCAAAGTACAAGTGTCATCTATCCCCCACTTTCCTCCAATAATTATTTTCTTTAATTTATTAATTGTCTCATTTCCCTCACCCACCTAGGATTACTCCTAAAATCATTCCTAGGTGTCCCTAGATTCCCTTATAGGTCTTAAAATATTTCCCTAAAATGAAATTGCTAAATTAGTTCAATTTAGAAGGTTCTTTAAATGTAGATTCTTTACTAAGTTGACCTCCATCTTTTTACCATAAGTTCCCCTCTTTCCCTTTTTATGTTGCTTCATTCCTTAGTTTCCTAATTTTTATATTTCCCTCTATCCCCTTTTTAATGAGCTAGAAATGATAGTTGTGCAAATTAACCTCTTTTACTTTTATTATTAATTTAGTATCTTTTTAAACTATCAAAAGTTAAAACAATTCATTTCTTCTTTACATTTTATCACAGATTTTATTTAATTTCTTACTCCCTTCATTTTACCCAAAAATTTATGAAGACCAAAATTATTGCTTAAGTGGTTTTTTTTTATTTTTTTAACTTCATTATTTTATATTTATAAAGATATTTTCTTAAGGGTAGACAAAATTTTACGCCTAACGAAGTTTTAGACTTAGGACTTAGATTATGAACTGGGCGACATTTTAATTAGGGAAGTTGTTTTAAAATTTCTTAATGATATACTTGTCTTAGGTCCATCTAGGTTCATTCCTTTATCATCATCAACACGACGTGCCCTTCAGGATGCACTACGTGCTCCAAGGGTGCCACTCGACACTTTTGTTTCTTTTGCACGACATGCCCTTTAGGACGCACCATGTGCTCCAAGGGCGCCACTCGCCTCTTTTGTTTCTTCTATTGGACGTGCGCTTTAGGACGCACCACGTGCTCCAAGGGTGCCACTCACCTCTTGACTGATTGGTAGACATCAATAACCCCTGGAGTCAACACTCCACCAAGTGAACTTGTGGGAGACTAAGGTATTCTAAGGAATAAGCCCCCCACCTTATTGCGTGCCCCTTAGAATCATCATGAGCGACTGTCGCAGTCTGCCCTCACGACATCATGGGTCCTCTCAAACTAGGTAATCGTTAACATACAGTTCAATCCATGGAAGGAGTGCTAGTAGGCTGTGGTAGGGTTGTTGTCCAAACCTCTCCCTCAACCTCTCTGGTAGTCATGTGTGGCCCCTTTACTCCATATGTGAGTCTAGTCGACAAGCTATCATCAGCCTGCATCATCAACAAATCATGTCAGAACATATCCACATCATATCATCTAATCAAATGTACCAACATCATAGTAAAACAATCAAACCCCCAATGGCACACTCCCTGACTCGATTCGAAGTCCAAGGGGCTCCATCGATGCCTCTGCATCCTCAAGGTCCAAAACCCTGCACACTCAGTAAAACCAAGTCAATATCACCTATCTATGTAAATGCAGTAAAACAACATGTCATCTACCCATAACGCATAAATATCAAAGTCAAATGTCTTAATGGCATAATAATCTGGATCACTTGCGAGCAAGTGTCCTCAAAGAATAAGTTTTCTCAGTGCGCCAGAGTGGGATGCTACACTAATAATAGCACTAAAACATAACACCAAGTATGACTGAGCTCGAGGAACGTCTCGTTTACCTTGAACAACTTGACGAGAAATGTCAATATGCAACAATGGAAAATTAAGCACATAAGAAAAGAGTCACATATCAATATGACAATTTTGTTCATCCTAGGGTGTTCTCTAAAGGGGACCTTGTCTTAGTTTATGACCAACACAAGGATTCCCTAGGGGTAGGTAAGAACAAATCCCATGTGGAACGGTCCATATATTGTGTGACTGGTGTTGGAGAAAGGATCTTATGAGCTAGTAGATTTTGAGGGGAATGCATTTTCGGAGCCCAAAAATTGGCTCTACCTTAAAAATTACTATGCTTGAGCCTCACGACTCGAGTACTAGTCATTTTGTAAATAGTGTTTATTTTTGTACATAACTTTACTTTGAAGTTTCATGTTTTTTTTCTCATTAGTGATTATTGTGCTTCGTCTATGTGGAACATGTTTGAGGAATCATCAGTTTATATTTGATATGCAAACAGTGCCAATCGACATTCTAGGAAGTGGGCTTCTGCTGCTTGGGTGATTTATTCGCCTACTATCCATCTAGTATCTGTTGGAGGTGTGTGTCTTAGAGATACTACCAATAATGTTCCCTAATATAACATCGTTATCAAGGTTTTATGATATGCTTTATCGCATGGCATTTAATGCCTTCATTTGTTTCTAGATTCACAGTTGGTGGTATCACAGCTGGATGATCTATACCAGATCCATGATTCAATCTTATTACGTCGTTTTCTTACGGTACATATGTTATAATGATCATTTGAATTCATTACTTATGAGCATGTTCCTAGGCATTCTAATCAAGTATATGATTCCTACGCTAATTATATTTTCGATTGGAATTTGTCTAATTAATGACATAAGCACACATTTCACACATGTAAATATTTA
>SNQJ01S0008333.1:178907-195213 GCA_010110895.2 Picea sitchensis | reverse complement strand
AAGTATTTGATTATATAAAGGAATGAACATAAATCAAGAAAATAGATCTATCATGGTCAATAGGGACATATACACAATATATATATATATATATATACAAAACCTTAATAAAACATCACTACATGTATTTATACATAGTGGCAAGCCACAAAACTAATATTTTTATATAGTCCACTTAAACAAATTTTGCTTATAAGTATAGAAATATAAAGCATGGCATAAAGTGTATAACATCAACAATTCGAGTACATAGCTAAGATACATATTCAAAGACTAATGTTGGGAAAACAAATGGAACAACCATGTTTCACCCAACCGTAGAAACAAAACAACCATGATCACTTGTCCTGATCACCCTCTAGCCTACCATGACTCCATAAGGGAAAAACGAATCACACTCCTTAGCCACTGTCACCTTTAATAGTTCATAAAATGATTTTCCCCACACCAAATATGCTCATAACAACAAAACAATTCTCAATCCCAGCATGCTAAGCATTGTTCTTCCTCCCACATATGTTGCATTTATCTTGTGCCCAGGTCTTTACATTCCTTTCCCTCCTTGGGGAAATTCACATATTTATAAATACATAATTTTTAGAGGCTTATAGTGGAAGAAATCAACTTTTGCCTCTTGTAAAAATCATCTCTGAGTTAACTCAAACATGTTCCCCACTCATGCAGTCATAGTCAACTATTTTTAACCTACTTGTTCCATTTGTCTTCCAACATTTAATTTATTAAAAAGTTTGTCTCATACATGTTTCCATAAAAAGAGGATAGTGGGGAAAGTCAAACCTTTTTCCAAAAGTCATAACATAATAATTATAGAATCCCAAATTCTAAATTCAGATTTTCCATAAATGGAAATTTATTTCTAAATTTAGATTTTCCATAAATGGAAATTTATTTCTAAATTTAGATTTTCCATAAATGGAAATTTATTTCTAAATTCAACTTGAAATTTAATTTCTAATAATTTGAGGATATCATATCATATCCCCCTTAAGTACAACATTGTCCTCAATGTTCAATCATCTCTCTGAACAAGATTGGATAATATTTTTGCATATCTTCTTCCATTTCCCAAGTGGCCTCCTCAGGACTAAAGTGCTTCCATTGCACTTTTACCTGGGCGATGGCTATGTTCTGAAGTATTGTTTCTTTCCTATCCAGAATGCACCGAGGTTCCACTTGGAACTCACCTTATGTTTACACCTACACCATGTTCCAATAAATGATGTGAGTAGGATAATGAATATATATTTTCAATAACAAAACATGAAAAACATTATGAACTTTTAAATTTGCATGAAGTGCCAGTTGATATGTCATGGGTCCAATTCGAGTTAAAATATCAAAGAGGCCACAAAATATTGGCACCAACTTGGAAAAATTTCCTAGCTTTAGAGAGATTCTTCTTTCTTTTACTTTTATATATACATGTTCCCCAATTTTGAATTCCTGATGTCTTCTTTTTAGATATGCATAGATTTTATGTCGGTCTTGTGCCTCTTTCAAGTTTTGTTGTACCATTTTTACCATTATTTCCATTTATTGGATCATTTTCGGTCCCACCATAATCCTTTCAACTAGATCATCCCAGCTGATCAGGGTTGTGCATTTCCTTTTGTATAATACTTCTAAGGGACTCATCTTAACTGATGCTTGATAGCCATTATTGTAAGTGAACTCAAGTAAGTGTAGATACTCTTCCCACTTAGTTGGTTTTGTTCTTACGTACATTCGCAACATGTCTTCGATAATTTGGTTTGTTCATTTTGTTTTCCCATCTGTTTTTGGATGGTAACTTGTGTTGAAAGTCAAATTAGTCCTCAAAACTGCAAACAATGAGTTCCAAAAATTGGATGTAAAATTGACATCTCTATCTGAAATCACCATCTTAGGAATTCCATGCAACTTACAAATTTATTTCATAAAAATTTCAACGATATTGATCACTTTGTAAGTAGATTTCACAGATATAAAATGCGCATATTTACTTAGTTTATCAATCACTACCATAATAGAGTCATTTTTTCTTTGAGTCTTAGGAAAACCTGTGATGAATTCCATCGAAATAATTTCCCATTTCCATTCGAGTATAGGTAGAGGTTGTAACAGAACTGTCGGATGTTGATGCTCAACCTTCACCTGTTGACAATATAAACATTTAGTCAAATATTTAGCTATTTTATTTTTCATGTTAGGCCGATAAAATTGTTTCCTTAATGTTGTTATCATTTTGTGGTATCATGGATGACAAAAATACATATTTTTATGCATCTCATCAAGAATTGTCGTATTTAAATAATTATAGTTAGGTACATATAACCTATCTTTGAACCTTAAAAACCCAACTTTTTCTATGCTTGGATCTGTTTTGTTCAGATTTTATGCTTTTCCTTGCAATTTTGTTGTTGTTTTGATGTAATTTTCATCATTACTGCCTGTAGATTTTGTCCTATGCTCGATGTAATTTTATGTTTCACTGATAATTATTTCATAAAGCCCACTAGTCCTCCAACTTAGTGCATATGAAACTTTGTTTTCCTTACACTTGACGTGTCGTACTTCAAAATCGAACTCACTTAAAAAGGCCAACCATCCCGCTTGTCTTGCATTGAGATCTAGTTGACTGAACAAATGTTTTACACCAATGTTGTTGGTTAGTAGCATAAATTTTTTTCCCATTAAATAATGCCACCACATTTTTAATGCATGAATCACAACTTCTAATTCTAAATCGTGAGTCACATAGATTCATTCATGTTCTTTCAATTTATGTGATTCATAACAGATGACATGTCCATATTGTGTTAGCACACCTTTTAATCCCTCTTTACTCGCATCTATGCAAACTATAAAATCTTTATATGGATCTACTACTTTTAGGATAGGTGTTGTAGTTAGCAGTCCTTTTAGATTATCAAAATTGTCTTGACATTTTTACGACCAATTAAATTTTATTCCCTTTTTCTGTAGTGATGTAATCAGATATGCAATTCTATAAAATCCTTCGATAAACCTCTGGTAATAACCGGTAATCCCCATAAATGACCTTATGTTTTCTACATATTTAGGAATAGGCCATTCCATAATGGATTTAATCTTTTTTGAGTCCACTGCAATACCATCCTCTGATATTAAGTGCCCTAAATATTGTATCTTTATTTGGTAGAAATCACACTTATCAAACTTAGAATATAACTTATATTCTCTTAAAGTATGTAGTACTACTTTCAGATGCTCTTCATGTTCTTCTTCAGTTTTTGAAGAAACTAAAATATGATCGATAAAAACCAGCACAAATTTATCTGGATATTGGTTGAATATACTATTCATCAAGCACATAAAGGTTGTTGGTGCATTAGTAAGTCCAAATGGGATCACTACAAATTCATAGTGTCCATAACGTGCTATAAATGTTGTTTTTTTTACATCTTCATCCTTTATCTTGACTTGGTGATAACCAAACCTCAAATATAGATTAAAGAATATATTTTCTCCTCTAACCTAGTCAAAGAGATCGTTAATTCTAGGTAAAGGATATGTATTCTTAATCATCATTTTATTCAGTTGACGATAATCAATACACAGTCTCAAAGTTCCATCTTTCTTTTTAACAAATAAAACGGGTGCTCCCCAGGGTGAAACACTTGGTGTGATATACTCTTTATCTAACAATTCTTGTAATTGAATTTTCAGTTCTGTTAAATCGGGTACACTGATTCTATAACTTTCATTGGACACATGGAAATATCTAGGTAGTAGATCAATAGATAAATCTATCTCTCTCCTTGGAGGTAGTTCTGTTATTTCTTCTACAAATACATCTCTGAACCCATGCAGGACTGCAAATTATTATAGACTTGGTTTTCTTTCTTCCCCTAGGAGATTAGTTACTTGAACAACATATACTTGGCAACCCTTATTAATACATTTCTTAAATTGCATTGTTGATATTTTCCTAACAGAAATTGGTTTTCTGATTCCTTGTATTGTTCTGACTGTATTATTTTCATCTTTATACACAAATGACTTTTCATAACAATTTAATATCACTTTATGTTTTTCTAACCAGTCCATTCTGATAATTATATCGTACGACCCCAAAGGCAATACATTCATATTTAACCATGTATTTTGTCCATTTATATTGATTTCACAATCGAAAATAAATTATGTTACCTTTATTTTTTTCCCAGTTGCTAGCTGTACTAACCAGGATTTAGCATGTTTTACCTTCTTTAACTTGTTCGATTCTACTAAAGCTGGAGTAATATAGCTCAAACTAGCTCATGGGTCAATTAATATGGAAATATTGTTATCATGAATTTTACCTTCAACTTCCACAATAGTGGTTTGATCATTTTTCATCTTGCCATTAACAGTTGCATTGATCTTATGCATGTTTCTGCCAATATCTCCCACTCTTGAGGCTTCTTGAATATTATGTACTACAGTTTTTTTTGTTGGGTTTAAGCATGGGAAATTCCTCTATAAGTGGGGTTCTCCACACTCCCAACATTTCAATGATTCTCTAGGACTGTCCCTACTTTCTTGAATCCCAAATTAATTGTTTTATCTCTCGCTTGAGAGGTTTGTGATTTTTTGTGGTAGTCCTTCCTTTATAAACCCTTTTCCTTGTTATGAAAAGGGGCAGGTTGGAAACCTTTATTACGCTGATTCATTTTATCATGTTTCTTGTCTTTCCATGCCTTGGGAATTTCAGATTGGTGTTTGTACTGATCATAGCACATTTGAGCCTTTCTAATTAATTCATTTAAAGACTTAGGATTATAAAATTCAATCATGTCCTATGTAGAAATAATCCTTCCATGCACTTCCTCTACCTTTGCACCAACGTTGTGCCATACATCCTTTCGCGCACTTCCTCTTCCTGTGCTCCAACCTTTTTCTATAGTATGTGTACCATGCTAACATCAATGAAAACATATGCTCGATAGAGATATCCCCTCACACTTGGTCAATGCTTAGATGTGTAATAGGGTAATTTAGTGTACATGACATGTTACTCATAGTTACACCTTCTTTCTATAGTGTTGGCTACAAGATGAAGTATTATACATATTCCCAACATATAATATTGAACCACGACTCTTTTTCCTAGTTAATAATTCAGAATTGGAAACATTAGCGACCACTCCTAGGTTCCTATCAATTTATTGCCAGTGGGAAGTGTGTGTGGTACCTGAAATAGATAGTATATATCAATCTAAACACCCTTAAAGTTCTACCATATGTGTGAGGGAAATTTCACCATGGGTGATTGTTTCATCAAAAATTACTATAATTGATTCTCCCACATTTGTTGGTTGGCCTTAAGTCTCTCTACTCTAAGGATGATTTTTGAAATGACATATTTTCATCCATTCACCAATCAATATTTGGGGATTTGATCACCTTCAATTTGTTGGTTTTCGAAAGGGTGTGCCTAATTTTGGATTACCTTTAGGGGGTTTCATATGGGAGTGGTGATTGGTGTAATGTGTATTCAACCTTAGGACTTCAATTACTTGAACTTCATAATATTGTATTTGGTTCTAATTTTTTCAAAGTGGTTGAAAATGAAGCATGACCTCCTTCGAATAATCCTATTAATGAATAAACTATTAATAAGGATATTGAAGAACCTTTTTGTTGTAGGATAAATGTACCCTACAGGATTTACCTCCCTTAAGCTCTTCCTAAACCTAATAAAGAATAGATATGCAATATAAAGACTTTCCTCGATCTAAATCATACTTGAAGCAATATCTAAGAAGAAAGAGTAGAGGATTTACTCAGTAGTTCGATGGTTTTCCCTGCATGCTCCTTGGTCGTTCATTCCTTTGAATATTTACCTCACTTTCATGAACATAGATCTACACACATAAAAACACCAAAAAACACCTATCACAAGCTCAAATGTAAGATGTATTAATCACTGATAGATATAATAATATCACATAAATACATGAAAATATTAACCCTTTATAAATATTATAATAACCATATACAATCAATTAGAGGGGAAAATCATGTGAAACTTCTATTAATAAAGAAACAATATTACAACTCCAAAACAAATAGCTTGATGAAGCTTCTCCCAATTTCCTTTCCCAAGCTCCATAATCAATCTGACATTATAAGTTTACTCTTTATTTTTTTAGCCTTTTCCCATGAGAGACCCTTAATATATAGGATGAAAGAGATGATATGGTGGATAAATATTAGACACTCAAAATAACAAGCTTCTCTAGGTTGAATTAAGAGAAATCCGAGATTGATCCCATATCATTGTAACCATTCCTAATTTGAGAGTAACAGATTGGATCATGCCCTACATTCCTACAAGATGGGACTGGTAGCGATTTTCAAGAGAGAAAAGAATGACCATCAATTTGGGTCACGATGTGTAAAAGGAAATCTCATGACCAGAAAAAAGGTTGGTGTATACTCAAGGGAAAAGTGACATAACTCAGTGTTTCATCCTGATAACCTCTAGAGAATATCCATCAGGTAATCAAGTGGTNATGACCATCAATTTGGGTCACGATGTGTAAAAGGAAATCTCATGACCAGAAAAAAGGTTGGTGTATACTCAAGGGAAAAGTGACATAACTCAGTGTTTCATCCTGATAACCTCTAGAGAATATCCATCAGGTAATCAAGTGGTAAATAATTGTATAACACTTTGGTTGAAGGGTTAGAAATTTAAGTTACATGTCTCGAAGGGAGTTACTTTACCCTTATCGGGATGACGTTACACTAGAAATAGATGTCGATAAAAATTCTCCGCCATTCAATTTCAACCCTCTAACTAATCATTGGGATCCTATTTTTACATAGTTGTGTGAATTTGTACTTTGATATATAATTGTGTTATTAAAAAATCTCCCATTTGGAATGGAAAAAGTTGGGGGTTCATTTGGGGTATAAGGTGTCAGTCCCACTACATCTAGTGTTTCTATTGGGGTATTTAGTGATCCCACAGTTGCACAAATTGGGGGTAGTAACTCTTATATTAAAAATTACCATGGGGGTGAAAATTTTCTTTGGGGATGTTGTTTGGAAGAAAAATTATACCATTCTTAAGTTTTCTAGTTTCAATCAATTTGGGGTAATAGTTCCATATTTTCCTTTGGGAACAAGTATGTCCTAAAATATAGATTTTTTTATATGAATCATGTTTAAAAATAGATTTTGGATTCCTATTGGAAGTATCTTGTTTCCTAATATGGGATTTCCTTTTGGAAATATTTGTACTCGAATAATGGGGTATCAAATAAGAAAAGACCCCATTACTATCAGATGAAACATTGTTGGGTATAGTCTTATTATAGTGTAGAAAGAGAGGTAATGGGGGGAGCAAAGGGACCATAGTGATAATAATGGAGGCAATTCATCCTTTATTTGATGACTCTACTCCACCTTATGTAGAGCACATTATGGAGATAAATCAAGAGCCTTCCATGAATAATACTTTTCGGTATTCTTCTGTACTAGTGTGTTATTCATATGATTTTCTTGGTATGTAGAGATCTACATATTTGGATCCACATGATAAATGTATACCTTTGGAGCATCATTTTCAGCTGGTTCTTGAGTTCCAATATTTTCAACATGGATTTCACATTAACACTTGGACATGGGACCTAATTTTACAGTGGAAGTTGGACTTCTTCAGCATGGTGGCTCACATTTCTACATGGAACCCTAGTTCTCCATCCTACTTAAACAATATGGCCCACAATTATCCATGGGACCCTAGTATATGGTTGTACACCCTCATAACAAGCATTGAGGACAAGGCATTCATAAGGGGGATGGAATGTAGTGTAGCTAGAGAGGTAATGGGGGGGTGAAAAGGGCCCATAGTGATAGTAGTGGAGGCGATTCAATGTAAGGTGGAATGGGTCCATTATGTTGTTAAATAAGGACCACTATTGTAGTTATATATATTAATGTGAACATAATAAATGTAAGTAAAATTATTAGATGGTTTTGATTCTAGAGGGTTCCTCCTCTTGAATGTTCTCAGGTGGTTGGTAACACTATATAAAGGGGTTAAAGAAATGTAATTGGAAGTCAAGAATAATAATAATAATTGTATTTGGAGTGGTATCTCATTAGGAGGTTTTCCCCTCGAAGAGGTAAGTGAAAAGGAGAGAATCGCTTCCATAATATAATATATTGTATGGTGTTCCCTACCTAAAGGATTTCTATAATAATAAAGTGTGGTTTCTTATACATTATTCTTTGATATATTGTGGTGTTTCTATATTTAGAACATCGATACTTAACACTTATGGGTAGAAATGTGATGCATAGTGATATTCCAATCCCACTTTCTAGCAACCCTAATTATATTGTTACAACTCAATCATCATTATCAGTGACCTTAAATATACTTGAAATATCTCACCTTATAAATGAGCCAATTTTCCATGATCAAGCATGGAATACTATTTCATCAAAACTGTGGTAAAACATTCCACGGTTTGAGGGAGAATCTAGTCAACAACCATTAAATCACATAATGAATTTTTACTTATGGTGTTCTTGAAACTCCTTGATGGATGATAGACTGAATTTGCATATTTTTTAGAGAAATCTAAAAAGGATTGATTCTAAGTGGTACATTAAGTTACCTTGTACATGTCATAATTCATTTTCATCATCGGTAATGGAATTTTTAATGCACTTCCAGTTTCCTATTCATTATGAGATTGGAACAAATGTCTTGATATCATTAAGACAACACTTTCACTCATATTTATGATCATATTTAGGGGTGGAGTTATAAATGCTGATTAATTATCATTGACCTTTGAAACAAAATGAATTGCTGAATTCTATTGGAAATATTCATCCCTCGAACACTAAACTATTTACATTTAATCTCAACTAATCTCAAGCTAGATTTCCCCATTATGTTTCATTTCAGATTCAAATATTTGCATTTGACAAGAATATTTTGAAGTGTGTAGTTTATGAGGGGTCATCTTCTTGTGTCATATCCTTTTCATGTTAAAAATCCTTAGGTTCTATTATATTATTCATTTAGTTGCATTCTTAAAATCATTTGATGGTAGATATTTTAAGCCACACTGAATTATTCCTCCCTTTCAATTCAATTGGGAGGTAAACTATCTCAATTGAGGTAGTAGTGGATGNAAAATCCTTAGGTTCTATTATATTATTCATTTAGTTGCATTCTTAAAATCATTTGATGGTAGATATTTTAAGCCACACTGAATTATTCCTCCCTTTCAATTCAATTGGGAGGTAAACTATCTCAATTGAGGTAGTAGTGGATGATCCTATTGACTATAATATCCTCTTGGGATGAATTTGTATGTATAAAATGACAACAATTGTCTCATCCTCTTTTTGGGAAATTAAATTATCTCATGAGGGGAAGATAGTTTCCATTGACTAACTATCTTGATGCATACCAAATTCTAGTTCTAAAACTGGAAGAAATGTTCCATCAATGGGTTATTTTAATATCTTGTTTGAAAGAATTGGTATTGGGATACTTAATGACTTGTCCCTCATGGGTAATTTTCAATTTCCTCCACTAGTTTTTACATAGCCTCTTTACCTATATATTTGATCTCTTTAATTGCCTCAAAATTTGTGATTCCTTTACAAACATCATAGTGTCATGAGATTTATATGCCATTGTGTTGAAATCTGATTACTATGGATTATGTTTGAAATGACTCATGGGTCATGCTATATTCTTAGAATTTTGAGTCATAAACTAGATATTAAGGTTCAATAGTTCCTTTATCTGTGGTTTAACCTAATTATCAAGATATTAAACCGGCCTTCATAGACGTTGATTAGTATATTCCCTCTCGAGAGGATTATGATCATTTTTCTTCTCCTATATAGGAATTCAACCCTTCCAACTCCAACGATTTCTTGGACATGGAATTTGAACCAAACAAGGCTATAATGGAAGTAATATTTAGTTTAGAAAGATGATGGGAATATGTGCATCATAAATCATATGTTCTCCCAAATATGGATACAATTGATTTTTAAGTAATGGTTTCATATCATAWGGTGGTATCAATTTATACCATAATCCTCTCTTGGCGCAAGATGTGTATGCATAAGGTAACATGGAAAAAAAWTTAGAGACTATGTCAATTGATATCTTTGTTAAAMCTAGTGTAATCGAAAACATTATGATTAGAGTGGATTGTTCCCATGAATAAATTCAAGTTTATACCAACCACTATGTTTAAGAAACATCTTGATGTGTTTTCTTGGTTGATGAAGAGATGAAAATTATTCGTAGTAGTAATATTGAACATGAGATTAAAATGTATGGAAATGCTAAACCTATTCGACTAAAGGTGAAACTAGTCAATCCTACAAAGGCCACTACCATCAAGTTTGAGGTAGAGAAGCTACTAAAAGTTAGAATTATCTATTTTGTTCCACTAATGGAGTAGGTGTGTAACTRAGTTTTTGTCAATAAAAAATATTGGATGATTAATGTTTGTACATTTTKGGGKATTTTAAGGAGGYARGTCCTAAAGATAATTACCCTATGACATTAATTGATGAAACTACTAATGAATCTGTTGGAAATGAAATATTTTCCTTTGTGGATTGATTTTTTGTAAAATCAAATTCTAATATAGAACTAATACCAACATAAGACCACTTTCATTGGGGCATGGATGCATATTGGAAATTCCGTTTTGTCCTTAAACATGTTGGATACACATTTTAGTGGGCCATGTCATGTGATTTTCATGATATTAAACATACAGTTGGTCCCTATTTTTATGATTTGGATACTAATAAAAGAAAATGGAGAAAAATCTAGCTCATATTTCAGTTGTGTTTAAAATATGGAGGTTCTATAAGATTCATTCAAATCCTATTAAACATGTCATTTTTTTTCTCTAAAAGAGAGATACATTTTTTAGTCAATTGAGAAGTCTTCGAAAAAAAGGTCCAATTGCAAGGCATATTCAACAATTCCAAAAGATGAGTCTCGGGGTAAATAACATTCCTAAATCTAGTTTGTTAGATCTATTTATGGGTACTTTAAAGGAGAAAATTCAATAGGTGGTATATCTTTTCAAACCTAAATCCCTAGAGAAATATTTTAGTATGGCAAGGAAAGTGGAAAACAAAAATATTTCTACTAGAAGGGTGGCCACTAGAAACTATAGAGAACACATTTTTCCCTCTCCTAACCTCACTCACCCAACAAGGTTGATACCTTGGAAAATGGATAAAAGAAGAGAAAGAGGACTATGTTTCAATTGTTATAGAAGGTAGAGTAAGGGGAATAAATGCAATGAGAAGAAATTATTCTACATAGACTATGAAGATGAAGAAGGTCAATAATTTGAACCATCACAAGATATACATCCAGAAGAGACTACTCCAATGATATTTTTCCATGCATTTGCTCGCATCAATACTACACAAATGCTCAATATACAGGGATAAATGAAAAGAAAATAAGTAACCATGTTGATTGATTCTAGGAGTACCCATATCTTCATCAATTATGAATAAGCAAAAGATCTCAATTGATTTGTATTTCGATCAATAGAGATTTAATTAATGATTTCAAGTGGAGGCATCATAAATTGTTTTAGGAAGTGCCATAGTATTAATCTCAATATGGGGGAGTATTTATTAGATATTCCCATGATTTACATCAAAATGGGTGGTGTTGATTGGTGCAAGTCGCGACCCTCGTGGTCCAACTGCTCTCACCGGGACCTTCTTCCACTCAGGCCCGAAGAGCTACAATGCCCTCAGATCCCATATCGGGACCTTTTGTCACCCACAGGGTACTCTATTGATCTTCCGACAGTTGTCTCGGGAAATCGGGTTTTGCGATTTCGCGAACCCTGTATACACGTTCTTGTGCTAACCAAACCCTGAAACCCGGTAGTCAACAGTCAACGCTTTTGTCCTTGTCGGGGATTTCCCTATCGGGAAATCGGCAATTGTGATGTCGCGATTCACTCGCCCCACAAATCTCCGAACCCCGAACCTCGATATGCACGTGCGCCAACTCCACGCCACGTCACCTCCTCTCTCCGCTCTATCGGGAATCGCGAGATCACGGTTTCACCAGTCACAATTCCTTTACACATTAAAACCCCAATTACTAAATCCTGACCACCCGGGATCTCATGCCACCTGTCCTTATGGTGATCAATGGCTCTGATTAATTCGGGAAATCGCCAATCGCGATTTAAATGAATATAAGATCCTTATCTCCACAAACGTCGAAGGCCGAATCCCGATGGACTTTGGTCCTTCCTCCTACGCCTAAGGGATAAACCTCGCGCAGCTTCTACAAGATCTGACAGTCAGCGGGATTTCACGATTATCTTCTGCGAACCCTCGCCGTCTATTCTCCTCCTCAGAGATTTCTTCCGCTCCACAGCTTCTCCCTGTACGAACCCCACCTGGGTCTGTTTCCACAGTATTCATGGAGGAACTATCCCTCCTGAGATTTTTCAACTCTGATTCCTTCAGAGAATTTATACGTGCTTCTCGCACTCAACCCCAACAACTGTCGAAGTGTTGAGTTCTTCCAAACTCTTGGCACTTGCAGCCACAATAATCCCTACCTTCCTATACTCAGACTAGCTACTGAGACTTCAATTTTGGCCTGCACTTCTCCTGCACAGTTCTATCAACCCAATTCAACTTTTGGGCGAATGAGAATAAGGGTTTAACTACTGAGCCTCATCAACGCACTCTATGCGGATGAATTCGACTGCACTCTATGCAGGAATCTCCTGGCTCAAACAGAGAAACAATTGAAAATCATTCTCTTATTTCTCAGGCTTCAACTAAACTATGAAACCACATACACAACATATCAAAGCGAATGTATGACAGAAAGCAAACATTCATGAGCATGATATCAACACAGAGAAAACAACACAAACCATGAAGTCTGAATCAACGGTTCTCTTCTATTAATTCAATATGTACATGGGTGTTCTTCACAAATTCTCTGCTTGCTCTTCCCCTCTGAATGCTTCAATAATAATACAATGTACAAAGGAGGGTGCCTATATTCCGTTTGCCCTCTCGAATTCTACAACTATCAAATCTACAATTAATTCCTATCTAACAACATTAAACCTATTAAATGCCTTCCTATCTACTTAGGAAGAGAGCTTAAGGGCTCAAGGTCCCCTTTACAATACAAGTGCGCTTCTTTAAATATGACTTCATTAAAGAACGGCGCAACAACCTCCAAAGCATTTCAAAACTGATATAGGCGTTGTCCAGCTGTCCTTTCTGCTCCATGCGTTGGCTTTCTTGCTGAGTGAGCGATGCTCCTGCATCATACTCCTCGGCTTGAAAATTTTCATGGGCTCCTATCCATGAGTTCCTGCACGGTTTGTCCATGCCTCTGTATGACTGATTCAGTCTCCCAGCTGGCATCCTCCACTGGGTGGTTCTTCCATTTCACCAGGTATTCAAAATACTACTTTCACCTGGTCTTCCTACCTACTCGCTTGTCCAGTATGAACTCCATCTGTGGCTTTTTAGCTATCGACATCTGCTTCTGCCACTAGACTTCTGGTTCTTCAGTTCCAGCATCTTCTTTTCTAGTCCTGTATGGGTCTAAATCCGAAACATTGAATATCGGAGATATCTCGATGCCATCCGGCAACTCAATTTCATATGCGTTCTCTCCGAACTTCTTCAGGACTCTACATGGCCCGATTTTCTTCATTTTGAGTTTATTGTATGTCCCTCTCGGGAACCTTTCTTTCCTCAAGTGCGCTAGAACCAAATCACCAACTTCGAACTGAAGCTGTCTCTTTCGCTGATCGGCTCTGCGCTTATACTCTTGATTTGATTTCATCAGTCGCTGCTTCACCTGACTGTGAAGTTCTCTCATCGCCTCAGTGAACTCTTCAGTGCTAGCACTGCTAGTCGTAGTCTGTTCTGACTCCCTGAGTTCAGAAACTCCTCTCGGTTGTGTCCCATATAAAATCTGGAATGGACTTTTTCCTGTGCTCTGATTCACCGATTCGTTGTATGTGAACTCTGCCTGTGGTAATATCTGGTCCCAACTGCTGTGGTGCTCTATCACCAGGCTTCTCAGCAAGTCTCCAAGACTTTTGTTGACCACCTCGGTTTGCCCATTCGTCTGTGGATGATATGTTGAACTAAATTCCAAGTTAGTTCCCACCTTCTTCCATAGTGTCCTCCAAAAATGACCTATGAATTTGGTATCCCTGTCCGAGACTATGCTTCTCGGTAATCCACGAATTCTGACAATCTCTTTGAAAAACAAGTTTGCGATGTGGGTTGCATCGCTGGTCTTATGACATGGAATAAAATGTGCCATCTTCGAAAACCTGTCTACCACCAGAAAGATGGAATCAACTCCTCTCTGCGTCCTTGGCATTCCTAACACAAAATCCATGCTAATTGCCTCCCATGGTCTCTCAGGTATGGGCAATGGCTGGTAAAAACCTGCATTCTTCTTTCTCCCTTTCGAATGCTGACAAATCCTGCATCTGTCAACAAATATTTTAACATCTGCTCGCATGCCTGGCCAAAAATACGATTCACTCAACTTGGCGAATGTTTTGTCATGACCAAAGTGCCCCGCTAAACCACCATTGTTATTCTCTTTCAACAGGTTCTCCCTCATGGAGCAATTCAGAATGCACAGTTGATTGCCTCTGAACAACAATCCCTCATGAATCATATAATCTATCCAGGGGCTCCGATCCCTGAGAACTGGATTCTCAGCCGCTTCATACACTTCTTTGAAGTCTGCATCTCCTGCGTACATGTCCTTCAGATTCTCAAAACCCAAAGTTTTGACTCGGAACTCCTGCAACAGCAAACATTTCCTGCTCAAAGCATCAGCCACTTTGTTAGCAGTCCCTGAAATGTGTTTAATTATAAATGTGAAATTTTGCATATACTCTACCCATTTTGCATGTTTCTGGTTCAACTTCTCCTGTTGACTCACAAACTGCAATGCATGATTATCACTGTACATAACAAATTCCTTGGGTATCAAGTAATGCCTCCATTTCTTCAATGCCTGTATGATGGCATAAAACTCCTTATCATACGTGAAGTATTTCAGCTTCACTTCATCCAGCGTCTCACTGAAATATACAACCAGCCTGTCATCCTGACTCAAGACCCCGCCTATAGCATATCCGCTGGCATCACATTTCACTTGAAATGTCTTCTGGAAATCAGGCAACACCAAAATTGATTGCTCTGTTATCTTCCGCTTCAACAGATTGAAGCTCCTCTCAGCCTCTACTGTCCAGTGAAAAACTTTATGTCGTTTTTTCACGGTGTCCATCATTGCTGCGCTAATTCCACTGAAATTCCTAATGAATTTTCTGTAGAAACTAGCCAACCCATGGAAACTTCTCACCTCAAAAACATTTCTCGGTGATGGCCAATTCTTGATCACTTCCACCTTCTCAGGATCCATCTTCAACTCATTCGCTGAGATAACAAAGCCCAGATAGATGAGCTCTGTCTTCATGAAGGAACACTTCTTCATGTTGATCAACAACTTCTCCTGCTACAATCTTCTCATTACAATGGCCAAGTGTCTCAAGTGTTCAACCTTGGTCTTACTTAAAATCCGTATATCATCCAGATACACGACCACAAATTTGCCAATGAATTCCCACATGACTTCATTCATCAGCCTCATGAATGTGCTCGGCGCATTTGTCAAGACAAACGGCATGACCAACCATTCGTACAAACCTTCATTTGTCTTGAATGTTGTCTTCCATTCATCACCCTCTCTCATGAGAATCTAATGATATCCTCTCTTGAGATCAATCTTTGAAAAGTAATTTGCCCCACTCAGGAAATCCATCAGATCATCCATTCTCGGCAGTGGAAATCTGTACCTGATGGTGATTTTATTAATCGTTCTGGAGTATGTACACATCCTCCAGCCTCCATCCTTCTTCGGACTCAGTACTGTTGGAACAACACACAGACTCAGGCTCTCTCTGACGAGTCCTTTGTCCAACAAATCCTGTACCTGCCTTTTGACTTCCTCGTTCTTTTGGGGTGTCAACCTGTACGCATATTTATTCGGTAAGCTGGCTCTGGGTATGAGATTGATGTGATGACTCACACTCCTCATTGGTGGAAACGAACGAGGTAGTTCGTCCATGATGATGTCAGCAAACTCTCCCAACAGTTCCTGAATCTCGTCTGGTAAGTCATCCACTCTTGTGCTTGTCAGGACAATTCTCGGCTTCCTGACAACAAAGAA
>SNQJ01S0008333.1:100789-122830 GCA_010110895.2 Picea sitchensis | reverse complement strand
ATAATTGTAGACATAGTGTGAAGGGGGGGAATAATTCCTTCATGGAGGGAGTTGTGAATCGTACCTTATGGTACTGGACTGCAATAAGAACCTGTACCTGTATTGGTTAGCTCGAGAGTTAAATTGAAGAAGCAGGTTGTCAGGCCCGGGAGTAGTTTCTCTAGGCGAGAAACTACTCGAAATTGTTCCTTGGTGCACTGGGAAATAGCTACAGGGTTCTCAGACTTCCTTTCTGGCCTATTGATGAAGCCCCAGAAGGGAAGTGGGGAAATCGAGGGACTATTGAGATGAGAAGGAGCACACTTCCTAAGGTGGGACAGGCATGTGGGGAATGAGAGACTATAGGCTAGTTGCAATAGTTGGGCATGTTGGATTGAGCAATTGTGCTCCTTGTAATACCTTATATTGGCTTAGTATTCCCTTTTCCTTGGTAGAGTTTAGCCCCATCTCAGGGGTGACCCATTGCTAGTATTATGAGTAGTGTGGTCTATGGCTGGGAGGAACGTGGAAGGTTTGCATGCAGTTGTTTCTTAATTACCGAGATAAGTTTCTTTCATGTTCTTATTTCAATTACTGTGTGTGTGCAATTATGAGTTTATTTCATGAAATCCTTATTGTTAACTTATATATATGAATTGTTATTGTTGCATGCATGCTGTTATTATTTCTGCTTAACTTTGTTCATATGCATAATTTATTATTTAAATTAATGGTATCCGGATTCGAAATTTGGATGTGGCATTTCCCACCAGGTGGTTGGGGATGTTACAAATTGGTATCATAGATGATAAAGATAGATTTTGTTTTTTTGTGTGATGTGACCCCATCTCGGTGGTTGGGTATGTTACATTACTGCGCATTAGATTTGGTGTAGAACATGAGAATAAACATATGGAGAAATATGATGGAAGAGGACAACCAAGACAACATATAGATATATGCATAACCCAATGGAGACTGGTACCACCAGAGGAATGGCCACATCACTTCATCCATAAATTAGAAGGCATACCAAGAAATTCGTATACATAACTGGAACTACACATAGGAGTTGTAAATTGGTGATATTTGCAGTAGAACTTTGTAATCATCTTTGCATTTGAACATGAGAATCCAGTGATGGATGCAACACTGAAGTTGATAAAAGAAAATATTTTTGAATAAATTGAAGTTGAAATTGTAACAACTTATCATAATCACAATCGACAAACAGTGAAACAATGGTTACATTTTTACCACGTCGCAGAAGAAGAAAACCCGGGCGATATTAGGATAACAAAAGTTGAAGGGGAAATAGAAATAGAAGGCCCACAGTTACAGTCAGAATAATTTTCTGCACCACTGAATATAAAGAAAGTCAATATTGGAACATAAGAGAATACAAAAATTGCAAGTATTGGTGATTATTGGGACAACCAGACAGTGGAAAGAATAACATAACTACTGAGCGAATATAGTGATTTATTTCCAGCAACGTTTTTAGAAATTAAAGGGGTAGCAGGAGAACTTGGGAAATGAAAATTCCTCTACGACTAGATGCCATACCAATAAGATAGAGACCCTATAGGTTGAATCTAGTATATAAATAGAAAGTTAAGGCAGAGATTGATAAAATGTTAGAGGTTGGTATAATAGAACCTGTTGAAGAATCTGAGTGGATTATCCCTATGGTAGTTCAGGAGAAGAAGCATTGGGGGATAAGGATATTTGTAGACTTGAGAAAGTTGAATGATGCATGTCTGCATGATCCCTTCCCTACTCCATTTACAGATGAGGTATTGGAAAATGTAGGAGGACAAGACACATACTCATTTACTGATGAATTTTTAGGGTATCACCAAATCAGAATAACACTAGAGGATCGTTATAAGACTACATTTTCCATAGAATGTGGGTCATACCAATACACAATGATCCCCTTTGGATTGAAAAATGCTTCTACTAGTTTTTCAGGGGTAGTATTTGGATGATTGGATAGTATTTATCCTATTAAAAGATAATGTTGAAGTTTTAAGATTAATGCTAGACAGGTGTAGACAATGTCAAATATATTTAAAAATTAATAAATGTATATTCAACAAACCATTTGGAATTCTACTAGGACATGTGGTTTATAAACAGGGTCTCTTGGTTGACCATGCAAAGATTGTTGTCATTGTTAATTTATCACCACCTAATTCAGTGCGCCAATTAAGAGATACACCAGGTCATACATGCTACTATATAAATTTCATAAAGATCTACACATAGATTACTGCGCCCATGGAGAAACTGTTAATGAATGATATCAAGTTTCAATGGAATGATGAGTGCCAACAAAGTTTGGACATCTTAAAAGAGAAAATGGTGACAACACCAATTCTGGTGTTTCCAGATTGGTCAAAGGAGTTCCATGTTCATGTGGATGCCTCTTAAATAACATTTGGAGCAGTACTAAAACAACCAGGAGAAGCTGACATAGATCACCCAATAACATTTGCAAGTAGGAAACTGTCAAAGTCATAACAAAATTATAATACAACAAAGAGAGAAGGCTTGTATATGATGTATGCATTACAAAAGTTCAGACATTATTTATGAGACAAACATTTTAAGATGTTCACAGATCACTCTGCTCTCATATACCTAGTCAATAAGATAGTGTTGGGGGGAAGAATATGTAGATGGTTGTTGTTATTTCAAGAGTTTGATTTTTAAGTAGTAGTGAAACTTGGAAGACTGAATGCAGGGATAGATCATTTGTCCAGGATAACTAATGGAGAGGAACCAAGAATATTGGTGGAAAATTTTCCTGATGAACAACTCTTTTCAGTGCATATTTATGATGAATACGTTTACGATATCATTGAATTTTTTAGTACAAGATTTTCCCCAAAGGAATACAACACCGCGCAGAATAAGAATTTGGTGGTTAGAGTTGCAGATTACCAACATATTGCAGTACACTTGTATAAATTAGGTACATATAATATTCTAAGGAGATGTGTCATGGAACATGGACATCCCATCATCTTGGCAGAATCACATGAAGGAATAGATGGAGTACATTATGCAGAAAAAGCCACTGCACAGAAGATACTACTCACATGACTATGGTGGCCAATAAATTCTAAAGACACAAAGGAGTATTTCCAGACTTGTGATGTATGTCAGAGGGTAGGAAATCCATCTAAGAGGGATGATATGCCCCTTAAACCTCAGGTAACTCTTAAAGTGTTTGAAAAATGGGCAATAGACTTTGTAGGACCAATCAACCCACCAACTAGAAGATCATGAGCAAGGTACGTTGTTACAATGACATAATATCTAACTAGATGAGTTGAAGCAACAACAGTAAAAGATTGCAGTGTAGAAACCACAACACACTTTCTGTTTGAACAAGTAATTACAAGATTTAGATGCCCTAGAATTTGGATGAGTGATTAGGGAACACATTTTCTCAATAATACCATTTAGGCAATGACTGAAGAATTTGAGATACACCATCAAAAGAGTACTCCATACCACCCTCAGGATAATGGAACAATGGAAGCATTTAATAAAATATTGGATAATTCCCTAACTAAAATTTTCAATTTAAATATGGATGATTGGGATCTGAAGATACTAGCAGTGTTATGGGCCTATAGAACTACATGCAAAAAAATCACAGGGAAAACACCTTTCATATTGGTGTATGGTCAGGAAGTAATAGTCCCTTTATGATATTTGATACCTATTCTGCATGTTGCAGCCATTACAAACTTGACAGAAAGAGGTGAAACACAAGAAAAATTGTCTCAACTCATGGAGCTAGAAGAAGACAGGATTATAATTGGTTTCCATAAGGAAGTATAGAAAGGCAAAAACAAAGCTTGGAATGATAGACACATTAAAAAGAAAAAATTTAAGGTAGGATATCTTGTTCTTGTCTATGGCAAAAAATATTTACAACACCTAGGAAAATTCAGGGTGCATTGGCTAGGGCCATATGAAATAAAATCTATCACAGATGGAGGTGTTGTGCAGTTGCAGGATCTAACAGGAAAATAGATTCAAGGATTGGTTAATGGAAATAGACTGAAACTATATAGGGGCAGTCGACCTAGTAACCCTTTGTAGATGCAGCCCAAAAAATTACAATTGTACATAGTGTATATAACAGAAGCTGAAAAAGAAAGAAAAAAATTGGGAAAATAAGAAACATACAAAAAGATGCATTATATGAATAAGTGTTAAACATGTAGTTAGCGAAGACAATGCACAAAAGAAATTAATTGGTATGAAAAAACCTAAATACATTGCACACTATAGAAATGTGACCAGGCATAAGAACCGACACACCGATACAAAAAAAAGTCGGAAAAGGAAAAAAAATGGTGATCGAAAAATTGTGGCGTGATAGGGAATTTATGGCACGACCTATAAAAGAAGAATACAATAACGACATAGACTCATTGTGACTGTTACAATCTAGATCCAAGGGAGAAAACCTAGTGAGAGCAGGTGATTCCGAGGTGTTCACTCACGATTCAAAGCAACCCTTTCCGAATTTAGCAAAATGGCACCCCCGAATCTTGGAGATCCCAGTCGAGTCGTAAGGAAAATGTGAAGTGTCACGAGGTCTACACAATACCTAGAATTTGATGGATCAAACCAAAATAATATTGAAGTATTGGTGGATCTTGAATCCATTGCATCCCCATTAATCGAACCAGGTAGTCCGACTTTCATAGAAGAGAAGGAAAAACAAAATATGATGACAGAAGAAATGGACATCAACCCGTGGAGAGGAATACAAAACCATAGTATAGAGAAAAACCCTACGCAGAAAATAGGATTAGGCATAGCACAACCATAGGAATAGTTGAATGGGGAAGATTATGAACAAACAAAATCTCACGAGTTCCGAAAACAGATAGAAGAAATGCAACACCCTGCAATAGAACAAGTGAAACAATCAAAGGAACAAGTGAAGGTTGAAGATATTATAAAAAAGAACATAGACATTGAATAAGAGAAAGATAATGAGGAAGAGAACCAGGTGGAAATAACAGGGCCATAATCAAAGAAAAATAAGACAAGGGGAAAACCTTTAGTTATAAGAACATCGAGCAAGCAGAAGGAACTAACACTTTCATTGTCGCATATACCTGAAGGTGTTAAGATACTTTATGACATGTTAGGATTTGTAAATAAGATGAAGTATGTTGACCATGAATTTACAGACATGGAGAAGTTTCCTGAGTTAGTGCAACAAGCCTACATGGAAATTAAGGGATAAGTTCCATTAGGAGATCCCATTCTAAAGCAAAAATAATGGATTATAGGGATATACAAGACATGAATTATGAACTTGTTGGAGATTCCTCACTTTGGGAGAGGAAAGGATGTGAATGCATGTGTCAAACAATTACTAGCACAGGTACATGGATGCATATTATGGATGTATAGACCTGTATCTATAGATGTGGACCTAATTGCTGAAATCACAGGATTACCTAGAGATGGAGAAAAACCAGAGAAGTACTTGGATGAAAAAACAAAATAAAAATCCATAATAGATGAGATAAAGAATAAATATGGAACTGACATAGGATCTAGGGGTATGATTATTAAAAAATAAATGAACCAACAACTAAGTTTCTGACAAAACTGATGGCATGCAAAATCTTGATAAAATGTCGCAAAGAGGAAACCCCTGCAGGTGTATTAGCAACAGTCGTGCAGTGTGCAAAGGGAAGTCTACTTAGCTGGGATCCATATATATTAAACTTGTTTTTGGATGATTGCAAGGATGCACAGGACCTCATTTTAAAATTTCATTATTCATGGCTAATCATATTGATAGCATTGGTTGGATGGGGAGAACCAAAATACAATGGATTTTACCAAAGGCTAGGGAAATAACGCAAAAAAAAATACACAACCTTATAGCACACTTCAGATCCAAAGAAAAGGAAGGAGAATGATAGCATTTTTTCCATGTTATATGATGAGATGCAAGAGAATATGGAAAACACATGGAGAATACCACCAGAAGTTGTGAGAGAGAATCAAGGAATAACCAATTTTCAATCTTCAAGGCATAATACATGGATCCAGGCTAAGAAGGATCCTAAAAAGGAATGGTTGCAGTTGAGATATTGTGTCTGGGAATAAGTCACGATTAGGTTTGTTGGAGTCGTAAAAGTGTCATCTTTTTACCAACATTTTCACTTCACTTTCACTTCACTTTTAACCATGTTTAACTTTCCCACACCCTTACATTAAACCATTTTCTTGATTACATGGGTTTTAGACATATTATTTTCCAATGCATCTATTTTTGTGTTTTTGTGTGAATTTATGATTAAATATTGGAGAAAATGACATGTTTACACTTATATACAAAAGTGGGATGAGTTTCATGATGTTTTCAGGTGTATTTAGAGACTCAACAAGTCAAATTTGACCATCAAGTCTCCAATTCGAATTCCCTCTTTCAACCCTTTGAAGATTTGATAAGATTTGGAGATCTACTCAAAATTATCTTGGATGGGTGTCATGAAGGAAAGAAAGATTTGTGAGGATTTGTAGAGATATCACTTGATATGTGGGAGCACATGGTTGTAATAAAATGGTATTTGTGGATCAAAGTTATCTTAAACTTTTGTATAAATAGGAGTGCCTCCTCCATTTCAAAGAGGACTCTTGGAGCATTGTATCCATCTTATGATGAAATAAAGTCAAGCTTTCTTTTCACATCAATTTCCATTCTAGTTTAGATTTAGATACTTTAGTTCATATGTTACTTTGTTCTTGGAGAATTGAGCTCACTCCAAATAGATCCTTGAAGTAGCATTTCTTCTTGTTTTAATACTTTTGAATAGGTTTATATGCTTTATTGTTTTATGATCTTGATTGTTGATAGGTTTGTGAAACATTCCGAGGAAGACCTCTGAATGGGAGCTAGTGTTTTCATCCCTACAACAACTAAGCCTTTTAAGTTTAATCCTTTATTTTCATAAAATGAGTGTTCATTTTATGATCTTGATTGTTGATAGGTTTTGTGAAACGATGCAGAAGACCTCTGAATGGGAGCTAGTGTTTTCTCCTACAACAACTAATCCTTTTTTAAGTTTATTTATTTTCAATGCATGAGTGTTCATTTTGATGATCTTGATTGTTGATAGGTTTGTGAAACATTCGAAGACCTCCTGAATGGGAGCTAGTGTTTTCATGCCTACAACAACAAATCCTTTTAAGCCTTTTTAAGTGTATTTATTTTCAAATGCATGAGTGTTTACTTGATGATCTTGATTGTTGATGGGTTATTTGAAACACTCTGTTAGAAAGGAGCCTCCTGAAAGGGAGCTAGTGTTTTTCATGCCTACAACAACTAAGTCTTAATAAGTGGAATGAAAGAGTTAGGATTTGATTGAATTTCATTAGAAGTTAGGTGCCTAATCCTTGCATATATAGTGCATGTCTTTCGTAAGCCCTACGAACCTCGGATGACAAATTAAATGGTTGGGCAATTACTACAGCGGAATAGAACGACAATATTTTCGCCTAACATTTTAGGCGTGTTGAGGGAAACACAATGGATTGAGGTATTAGTTTTTTTATTTCAATTCATGCAAGTGTGATTAGACTGTGATCCTAACTACGAGGTGACATGTCACGAATTGGAACCACGTAGGGTGGCCTTCAACAAAGTGTGATTTTGGAGTTTCTCTTTTATTTTTTGATTTGGATGCAGTAAGAACCCTTTTCACAATATGATTTAACAATGAGTTTAAGCTGGAACAACTCACTCAGATCCCTAGCAAGGTGGGATCTCCTCTTCTCTGGAGATGAGATCTTGACAGCAGCCGAGAGTTTAATTACTCCTCCAACAACAAACGAGGTTTCAAGATCTGAAGACTCCTACTTATTAGATGACGAACAAACATTCGATAAATATATTGAGGAATATGAAGAGGAGTTACATCATGATTTGAGTGAGGAAAATCGTGCCTACGAAAGAATTATCGAGCGATGGTTTCAAGTAGGTACGAGGTTAGATCCATTTAGTTTTGTTGATTTTGTTAATTTACAGGTTTAGGCACTTAAGTTCGCACGTTTATGTATATTTTTTGATCGTCATTTGCGAAACTCACATTGAACATATTCTTATTACTATTGCGCTTATGGCTACACTAGAAGTTTGATTACATGTAACTGCTCTCTAAATTTAATTAGAGTAGAATAGGTAGGAAGCTATTTTCAGTTTTTGCTTTAGTGTTGAATAAGTATGCTCTCCTCCACTCTTTGTGCGATCGCGGGGATCATAAAGTAGGATGACTAAAATCATTTCAGGAATGAATAAATTGATGATTGCAAATGCGCTTAAACAATTTCATATTTAATTTGCAATTCATTTTTTTTCTCCATTTGCTAATAAAATCTTTTCTCTTTAATTTTACTTGAAATTGTTTTCTTTTAAAAATAAAACAATTAAAAAAAAAAATTACAAAACACTAAATACTTTAAGTTAAATTAGGATTATTTTGGTAGGAATAAAAAAAAAGGATAGAAATTAAGGTTTATCTTTTTATATAGTAGGTTTGTATTTTATTTAAATAGAAATAAAATAAAAATTAAAAATTAAAAATTAAAATAATAAATAGAATAAAATAGGGTTGGAGATTTTAGACAAAACTTAGATAGTCATAACCGATTAAACGATACTGTTTTGTTTCCTCCTCAAGTCACTTAACATTGGATCCCGAGACCTTCAGAAATTCAACTTCCCTCTGTGCCCGATAAGAAGCAATTTCCCATTCAGCTTCATCTTTTGCTTGTTTCAATATAGCCATTTGTTTTTGCAGCTCTAGTAGAAGCAACAATGTTATATAGCAATAATTAGAATTGAAGTTGCACAGACGCCGCAGTCTCGAGATTTCTTGCTCTCACAGCCCAACCCAAAGGCATGCCTGCCCCTGCATTCGTTCATTTCCCCCCTGCTCGTTCCGATGGGTAAGCTCTCAAAGCTCCGGATATCCGCCCATTCTTTAGATACCACCACAAACACAAGAAAGAGTGAAACTGAAAGCAATCTCATTCGTGCGAGAACTGAACATACATGGAGCCATCGAGCAATGCATCGACCCTCTTCAACCCGGTGAAAAATACCAGAGTCTCCCCTACTCGGTAGTGGGCTTGGGGCACTCGAGTTGTTGCTACTCCCTTCTCATTTAGCAAGAAAGCTAATCCTTCTTCCTGTCTTAAGGTCGAGGTCCTCTCCCAGTCTTTCAGACCTAAAGATGATACATAACTCTGGTTCGATAAATACTACTAGAAGAGTTGGGGCCAGAAAGAAAGGAAAATCGAACTCTGAAGACCTCTCCTTAACATAATAAACAGTCTAGTAGAAATTCTCCTGTGACTACAATGCTCGAAGCTATTCCAGTGAAGACAACAAAGCCTGCGGAAAATTGAAACAATGCAGGAAAGTGCAGTGATGTGTCTTTGAAACGTAGTGCAGTGTTGAGAGGGCTCTTAATTTGCAATTTCAAAAGGTAGAGTCGGCAAAGGCATCGATATACATCAATGAGTCGGGCAGGTAGATCATCGAAGTAAGTATTGTATCGTAGGTCGAAGTATCTGGGCGGAAAGATATCAGGTAACTCAACTGGAGAGTATTTTTCTGGAAGACAAGTTTATATCCCGAAATATATTGAGCGTAACAGCTCTCACGCTGCAGTATCAAATCACAACAAACATTCTTCCACTGACAGCCAAAGATAGAGGGATTTGGTCCCCTCACCACCGGCAAACAATATGGGATATTTCATATCTAATTGGAAGCAATCACCAAGGCGAGGCTAAAATAAAAAAATAAAAAATATTGTCCACCAATCCTGGTATTTTCAGTTATTTTTCAACAGTATAATGATTGCCAGGACTACTCAGAGCAGCAAGGAACCTCATTATACATTCTAGGAAATTTAATAGTTCAAATCAGGGGATGTGGCATTTGTTTCATGAGTAAAATGGTGCGAGGTAATGCTTATTCAGGTCTTTCTAAGGAAAATTTTGGTAGCTATATTGTCTTGTTCACGGAGATTTTTGGGATCCCTAATCACAAAATCTCAATCAAATCGATCCCACTTCGCATATTGATTTATGGTGTCTTCGGTTAACTTGTAGTTGAGATCACACTTTACATTAGAATTGGTGAATTAGCTTGCAACTCACGAACAAACCAAGGCATCAATTTCTTTAGTCCTTGATTATTCTGAAGGTAAGGTCAGTACAATGGAAGAAAAATACTTTATTGGGAATAAAATGTATTAGTTTGTGCCCTTGATCCAAAACTAAATCCGATGGAAGCGATAAGCGAATATGATTTCTGCCAGTGAGAAATCAGTAGAGATGACTTGGGGCATTCTAAGGTTGAAGGCAACCCAACTGACAGCTAGGAAAACACACATGTGATAAGGCTTTTCGGATCGACAACTTCGCGCCTCAACATTTTTTTAGGGTTCAGGCGTGTTCAAAACCGGCGATCCAGCTCACCGGGCTCGAGCAATTGTATAGGCTGTAACTCACTATAATGACAGCAACGTTCTGGCTAAGGTTAGTTGTGATTTAGTAGAAGCTATGGTTGGAATTGGTCTCAATGATGAAAAAGTGGAGCAATATGTAGAGAGATTAGAGTAAAATCATGGAGAATAGTGAAAGATGATGTTTGAATTAGAAACTTGTTTTTTTTTTTTTTTTTAATTAGATGGAATTTGTTATTTGCATGGAAGTATAACCTGATACTCAATGACAGGTCTAGGGATGGAAGATGATAGTGCACAATTTGTTTCATGTGTTTGTTGGAGAGGACAAACCCAAACATTAGTGGCTACAAATTCTACAGGAAACATAAAAATTCTGAAAATGGTTTAATTATTTAAGAACTCCAAATCCTAGTTCAGTTTGAGAGAAATTGTTGTAACGAATGCAATAGAATAGAATATACTGTTCATTGTTTTTAGTAGGGATACGATTCTGAATCATGTTCTTTTTGCCAAAGTTTGATAAATCCCAAAGCTTGAGAGGATTGTCTGTGGAAGCAGAAACAAGTAAAGCTGAATCAAGAAACTTCATGTAGCTCATAGTCTTATTGTGGCTTTCCAAAATGTACCAAGGTGTTTGTATGTTCTGAAGATCATAGAAATATATCTTATAACCTGCAGAGCCCAATGCAATTAGATGGCCAGAATTTGGTTGAAAATGCACGCATCAAACATTTGACTTTGTCCTGATTGTAGACAGACTTCCTCCCTGATTGATGCTCCAAAGCTTCACAATGCAATCATCACTTCCACTTGCCAATTTTGTTGGATTAGATTGAGGAAAGTCAACTGACCAAACACGTGTCCCATGCTCTTTATAATCCATGATAGGTTGGCTTCTTGTAGCATCTTATATCCTTAAAACACCTTCAAAATCACTTGAGGCAATTTGGTTTTGATATGATTATTCCAACGGACATTGCTAAACACGATTTTCTGATTGACTCTAGCGATTAAAAAAAAAATTGTTTATCACCGATCAAAGGCTTCGAGGGGAACATACTAAACTAGAAGTGTTAAGCAAGTCCCCTTGATTTAGGTTTGCTTTCACCTTAAAATAGCTGAAGCATAAATATTTTCATAAGCCACCTTAAAAAAAACAAAAAAAAAACCAACCAAGCTAACAAGGTGAAACATAAAGAATAAAATTTTAGGTTAAAAAAAATTTAGAAAAATCAAAATTATAAAGTAAACATTACAAAATACATTAAAAAATTATAAAAATCAAAATATAGCAAATGGACCTTTTCATCCTCCACGAAAACAATAATGATTTTCTGATTTTTACGCTAACTTGGTTCTTGAGTCACTTTACGCCGCAATCAACGATGAAACAAGCGTGCGTGCAATGACCATGACAAGAGGTATAAGAACGCATTTTATTTTTACCTTGTCACATTTGTACTTCCTTCTCCATGATTATGTTTTTTTAAATTTCTCACAAGTTTTCGTGCATGAATTGGCATTAAGATTTTTCAGGTTCACAACCAGTAGCATCTCATGACGAAGTGATTTACAAGAATCGCAAAACTCTTCAGAAAAAACATTCTTGTGAAAAGCTTTTAAAGGGCTAAATTTTTTTCATGGCACATGACGACATCACATTAAGCTACACCATACCATCTTTTTAGAAATAGTGCATGCATGGCGGATCATTTAACTTTCTCCTTCTAAGATTATTTGTCATCCATGTCTTGAAGTTCACTTTCCATCGCCTTATCCTTCGTGACTTCGCACACGCCTATCTTCGATTAGCATACGTCTCTTTCCTATTTTTTCCATTCATTTTTTCCTTGCAAATAAAACTATTCAGTCCCCTTTTGATGACTACATTACCACGCTTTCTTTCATATATATTGTTGCTATTGAGATCTCTTCATCTATAGTCCTAACAATCATTTTATCAAAACTCGCGTTGGCAGTGTGGGATTCCTTATGGCCCATCTTTCAACAAGTCTTACCCCATCGACCCTCAACACCTTATCTTGGATATAGACTGAGTCCATTTGAGTGTTACTAGAGGCTTGCATGCCTTAATGGCAAGTTCTCTCGTACGACAATCATGGGAATACAACATTGTCCCTTGATCGTCAGATATTACAAGTAACCGACAGCCGACTCATTCATTAGCACTTATGAAGATGTACTTGTACCTTGGCACTCATTGACATCAATGGTGAGTTGCCTACGCATTGGTTAGCGACATTCATCAATGGTGGGTAATCCAATGACTTCTCTTCATGCTTGACATCGACACATTCAGTCGCATGACTAGAATTGTACCATCCCGAGTTTAGCGGTGGTGCAGAAGACTATACACTTTTCATGACTACATCATCAGTTGTAGTAGTATTTTCCAACTATATGAAAGTACCACAGTTCCACTTTCACACTTTCTCTTTTCTATGATTCATTCAGCAGCAGTTCGGCTTCCTCCACTTCACATTTTCTGATCAATGGACATCGATCCATCTATAGCAGTAGTCAATTTCCATATGATATTGCAGCGGTGACATCTTCCATGATACAATAATAGCGACCAAAGATTCCGATAGCACAAGATCTCGGATGCATAGCTCATGATTTCGGGTAAGTGAAGGTATGTTGTTTTCCAATCTTTGATCAGTAATTTGTAGATGCTAAAGACATGTATTTGGAGAAAATTTCCTATTTATCCTTTGCTTCCATATCCTTTGTTATTCCATGCCTTCCTATTGCTACATTTTTCGAGGGGCCGGAGAACACTGCCGGTTAGAGGATATTCATCATATACCATTCATTTATCCTATATTACATCTTTCATAACCTCATTGACCAACATGTTTTTCCCAACTGGTTATTGTTGCTTTTATAAAAACACCTTCATTGATTTCCTAAAAGCAGCATTGGTTGGTATATGAAACACATGTTCCAAAGAAAATCTACCATGAGGATGGATTCCATGCATTTGACATACTTCAATATACCTTATTGAATAAGACTAAAAAAAAAATTGGAATGGTTGATATACACCTTACTGAATCATCATTTTGAATGCATTCATATGATTGAAATTTCAAGTCTATTCTTTGTTGTAGCAAGAAAATGAAAAATAGAAGATGTTGTTACACAAGAACCAACACTTACAATATTGATGGTTGTCACTCAAGAACCAAACATAATCAAGAGAGAAAAGTGTTGTTACATAAGTAAATACTTATGGTTGTCACACAGAACCAACCATAATGAAGAGAAATGTTGCTACATAAAGAAATACTTATGGGTGTCCTGAAGAAACCACAAAAGCAGTGCCACTTGGATATGTTCCAACTCCAGGAAGGGATACATCCACACAATTAGGAAATTCAATGCAAGGTTGCTTGAGGACATGCAACAACTTGAGTTGGGGGGCATGTTGAATTAAGCCAAAGTGTCATCTTTTACCAACATTTTCACTTCACTTCCTTCACTTTTAACCATATTTCTCTTTCCCACCCCCTTACATAAACCATTTTTCATGATTACATGAGTTTTAGACATATTATTTTCCAAATCATCTATTTTAGTGTTTTGGAGTGAATTTATGATTAAATGTGGAAGTAACATGTTTACATATATGAAAGTGGGATGAGTTTCATGATGTTTAAAAGTGTATTTGAAGACTCCAACAAGTCAAATTTGATCATCAAGTCTCAAATTCAATTCCCTCTTCAACCCTTTGAAGATTTGATAAAGATTTGGAGATCTACTCAAGAATCTTGGATGGAGATTAATCATGAAAGAAAGATTTGTGAGAGGGATTTGTAGAGATATCACTTGATATGTGTAGGCACATGGTTGTAACCAAATGAGACATTTTGTGGATCTAAGTTATCTTAAACTTTGTATAAATAGGAGTGCCTCCTCCATTTCAAAAAGAGGACTCTTGGAGAATTATATCCATTATGATGTAATAGAATAAAACTTCTTTTCACATCAATTTCCATTCTCTAGTTTAGATTTAGAATTCTTTAGTTCATATGTTACTTTGTTCTTGGGAGAATTGAGCTCACTCAAATAGATCATAGTAACATTTTCTTCCCTGTTTCAATGCTTTGAATAGGTTTATAGCTTTATTGTTTTTATGATCTTGATTGTTAATAGGTTATTTGAAACATTAAAGAGACCTCACGAATGGGAGCTAGTGTTTTCTTTCCCACAACAACTAAGCCTTTTAAGTTTATTTATTTTTCAATGCATGAGTGTTCATTTATGATCTTGATTGTTGATAGGTTTTGTGAAACATTACGAGAAGACCTCACGAGATAGGAGCTAGTGTTTTTCTTTCCTACAACAACTAAAGCCTTTTAAGTTTATTTATTTTCAATGCATGAGTGTTCATTTGATGATCTTGATTGTTGATAGGTTTTGTGAAACATTCAGAGAAGACCTCCCTGAATGGGAGCTAGTGTTTTCAAATAACCTATCAACAATGAAGCTTTTTTAAGAGTATTTATTTCAAATGCATGAGTGTTTACTTATTAATCTTGATTGTTGATGGGTTATTTGGAACATTAGAGCCTCCTGAAAGGGAGCTAGTGTTTTTCATGCCTACAACGGCTAAGTCTTATTAAGTGGAATGCAAAGAGTTAGGATTTGATTGAATTTTTCATTAGAAGTTAGGTGCCTAATCCTGCACATGCACTATATATGCAGTGCCGTGAAAGCCCTCACGAACCTCAGTTGACAAAATTAAATGGTTGGGCAATTACTACGGCCAGTTAAGCGACAATATTTTCGCTCAACATGGGCTATGAAGGATTGTCCTAAAGAGTGTAAGGTGCCAATAAGCTCAAAGAAAGTACCAAAATATAATCAACAAGTAGAGATTGGACCTTCACAACGGTCAATCAACCCAACAACAAACACAAAGGCACACAAAGCACACAAAATAAGCAGTGCTTACAAAACTAAAATCCATTTACGAGAAAAAACATTATACCAAAAATTCAACTTTCGAGGAAAAGAACCTGTGAAAGAGAAATAAATGGAGGAATGCATCTTGATACCAATATTCCTTCAACTCAGGAAAAGGAGCACGAAGAAGAAATAAATGGAGGAATGCATCTTGATACCAATATTCCTATGCAGGAGGAAATAAAAGGTGGAAATTTCCCATATTTGGATATACCATCTCAAACCGCATAGACAGAGACACCACCAAGGAAAATAATATTGTTCCAAATAGTAGGACAACGCAAGAAAATGAAGGCACAGAAGGAAAGTCCTCAACTTACACTTATAGAGGATGGTACAGAATTAGTCGCAGAAAAAGTGAAGGATCGTACGAGAGAATCTTGGTATGATGCTGAGACGCAGAGGGAGTAAATAGTGAAGGAATTGACAGAGGTCAAAGATGCATTGAACAATTTCAACTTACACAACAAAAAGATCAGGCACAAAAACATCAAACCTATCAAGAAAGAATAATCCCAGAACAAGAGACAGTGTAGACCATAGTTATGGGGAGTGAAATTTTTTGTATCACCCAGGGGATGTTGTAAGTAGATGAAGCTACAAAATAGATATCATTGAAGGATATATATCATTTGGAATTTTATTGCCCAAGATTTGAACTAAATAATTGTACAAACTAAAAATAAGTGTCATGCATGAAATGTAGTCAAGGGCACGTGCAAATGCCACAAGCTTACAGTTGGCTAAGAAAGTAAATAATATACTAGAGATGAATCTTAATGAGGTGCAATTTGAGATGGATGAAACAAAGAAGTGCACTAGAAGGATTGATAAGCAAGTTAAAGAAGTATTTAAAACCATTTCTGACAGTGCACAAGGAGAGAATATACCCACATAGGGTAATATTGAGAAAATAACACAAGATATGGAGACCTACAAAGTCCAAATTATAGAGTTGACAGAACTCCTAACACCTAGTACTCCACCAAAAGTAAGAATACAAAGAGAGTAGGAGGATACAGGTCATACAAAGAGCACTGCGCTTGTAATCCAGGAAGAAATATTGATATCTAATAAGAGCACACATCTATGGACAAACCTTCAGGAGGATGGGAAATTTCAGGAGTTGGACCAAAAATAAGAAGGGATAAATACTGTGATGTAAGAACTAAAGCAGAAGAATAAACTATGACAATACCTGACATATTGAAAAGTGCACAAGAGATGAAGAATTTGCAGGTAGAGATGAAGTACATACAAGTAGATAAGCAATCAAGGTAGGGTCATTTAGACCCATTAAAACAAGGAGCAGAATAAACGCTCACTGAGATTAACGCAACAAAGGGACGAATTGAACAAGTTGGCTTAGAGAGTGGGGAACTGTTGAAGGAACACATTATTGCACAGACGGTGAAGACTATAGCAGAAAAGAGTGTGAAGATAAAATATCAAGTTGAAGAAATTACAAAGAGATTTCAGGTGCTTGAGAAGTTACTACAGGAAGCACACACATACCTGAGTGGCTCGGGTTGACCCACAAATGAGTGTTGGGGGCCTGTTGGCATAGGCCATTTTGGGGAAAAACATGGTATACATATGTTATCCATATTTTGTATCCTCCACCTCCATAACTAAATCAATAGATATAATAGCTCGAATAGAAGCATACCTAGTGACTGGAGCAAAAATCTCCTTGTAGTCCACTCCCTCTTTCTGGGAGAACCCTCTCGCCATAAACCCTGCCTTGAAATTTTTGATGATGCCATATGAAACATCCTTGATCTTGTAGAGACACCTAGAACTCACAACTAACTTCCCCTCTGGTCTTGGTACTATGTCCCAAACACCATTCCTCATAATATAGGTGTACACCTCTACCAAGGCATCCAACCATACCTATTGATCTGGTTCTTCCAAAAAACAGGAAGGCTCAGGATCAATGATGCTAGTCAGAAGTGCCATATAGTTCAAAAAATTCCTTGGAGGCCCATTCTCTCTGACCACACTCCTAGGATCCTCACCAACATCACTCAATATTTTTAATAGCCACCCGGGCCTCCTGATAGGATAGGAAGGGGATAAATCCTCCTCCCCACCTGAATTATGAATTGGTAATTGCTCCTCATCCTTCGAAGCTTGCTACTCTTCGTCTTGTGTCACTTTTGATGACTCTTGATATCTCCTAGATGCCAATTTCTTCTTGAAATTAACATATCTATTCACAAATTCCTTCCTATGCACTAGAATGAATATCCTATAATCCTTTGAGGTATCACTATACCCAAAAATTTTACCCTTTTATCTTGAAGGATCCAACTTTGTCCTCTTCTCCACATGAGCATGGATGTAGAATGGAAAACCAAAGATCCTAAAATGTCATATATTTATCTTCACTCATGATCATTCCTCATCAAATTATTGTCCCCCAATATCCTGTGAGGACTCTTGTTCATAGGAAACTCCTGGACATGTATCATAGTTGTTGGCACATGCCATTTTGCGGAAAAGTGCGGTAATAATGAAGGAAGTTAGGAAATGGACCCAAGAAGGGGCGCGTGCCAAAAAATATGGAAAAGAAGTGTCGGGAAACCTGGAAAGTGAAAGAAAGGAAGAAATATGTGAATCAACGAGGAAATGGTTGGATTTTGGACCAATCACGATCAGGGAGTTAGAAAGTGGAAAAATCTAATCCACCTAGGGTTAGTGGGTTAGGGTTTTTGTTAATTTTTTAATGCGTAATTAACCCTTTTTTGTAATATAAAATATAGTTTTGTGAGATAGCGAAGAAATAAGCGTGATACGTGAGGAGATAGATATATGATGAGAAAGAGACAAATAGACAGAGGTATGTTATATCAAGCATTGTAATTGAGGGTAAGGTCATAAGTCATGAGCTGTGGAGCTTACTGTGATCTTGTCAGCCTCAAATGTAATTCACTCAACACTATAACCTTGATGCAAAATAATAAAAGAGCCAATAAATCCAAATCTTTGTGGACATAGCCCAATGGGGGTGAACCACGGTAAGCTTTGTGTCTCTATGTGGAATGATTATGTTATTTCTTGCAAATGTTTAGTTATGATGAATGGATTAATCTATTAGTAATAAAATGCATCACACAATAGGTTAATCATGATACTTACTGCATAATAAACCCTAAATGAATTCATTTGATTAATGAGTGGTAGATCTGATATATAATGATGTGTTGATGATCCAGGTAGATATTGGTGGCCACCCACCTATTCCAACTGGCTCCTCTTGACAATTTTTACTTCAACACGTTCTTTTGTACTTCTTTGTAATTATGGGTTATATACTTCTAGGGTTGTATGAAGACCTACAAATATTCCAGGAGGACAGTGGTGGCCTCCCACCTAATCCAACTGGATTATTTTGTATGTTTTAATGTCAGCACATCTTTTTGTACTTACAGGGCCGTTTTGGGGCCCTAAACAATTTTTTTTTGGCTCGCCATAGTCAAAATATAGACAGAGTCATATTTTGATGGAGTAATGTGTATTTATCAAAATACCTTTCCAACGGGCTATCACTCGCCTAAAATAGTGGTTGTATGGAAAATTTATGACCCTGGGAATTTGAGGTACCAACTTACACATAGGGGCCTACATAACGTTTGGTGTTTCATCTCCTAGGGTTAGGTTTTTGGATGTCTAGGATTTTTGCATTCATGAGTAATGTTAAAAAGGCCTCTGGAGCCTCTTTGTAATCATTTTTCTCAGACGGATGCACGTAGAAACCACATCTCTTCTCATAGATAGCTACCACCATTTGAGCAAGTGTTTCGGTTTTGCAGTTTTACAGTTTCAACCTATTTCATTTATTCAATAGAATATATTGTTCACTGGATATCTGTGTTGTTCTTCATATCTCTATGTTTTATTATATTCAGTTTGTTAATCAGTTCATTCCACTCCTAAATCCAGATCAGGGGTATTAGAGCGGTCTTCTCTTCATTAATTTTTCTTCGTGCATGTCCCCGACAAGATATGGGCACAAGAAGTTGGAACCCGAACCAATCGATCCGTTGCAATTTCGGTCGCGCCAAGACTGAAAACAACCCATGGGGGATGAAAATAAATATTATGGAGAAGGAGAACCTTTTAAAATGTTGCTCGAGGAATCCCTTGAGTGACAAAGGAATGAAATGATGGACAACTTTGCGTAGATCCTTCAGCAACTTCCCACAGGAAAAGCATCTTCATCAAGCGGTCATGCAACCCCCTTCAAGGTACAGATAAATTTTGATATTCCATTATTTGAAGGACTAATAGATGCAGATGTTGTAGATAAGTGGTTGAATCTGCTCAAAGGGTATTTTTCGATCCACAATTTTTTCGATAGGCAAAAGATTTTTTTTGCACTCCTCAAGGTCGCCCCCCATGTTAAGGACTGGTGGGATACTTACTCTGAGCAAAGGGACATAGAGGAATATGAAATATTTGTGGTTTCCCCTACATGGGATTACTATTGGGATTCCATTAAAGAATAGTACTACCCTATTGGAAGATACGAGGACCAATGCACCAAATGGACCACCCTCCGTCAAGAGAGGGACGAGACAGTACCAGATTTCACCAATATTTTCCATACCCCGCATACCAAATTGGGTATCAAAGGCTCTGAGAAACAACTGGTGCTTAAATATTGTGATTGTTTTCATAGATACATTAAAAAAAATGGATTTTTTGGACATCACCTCATTGGGTACGACTTATAGATATGTTGTCAAGATCGAGAAGAAATTTAAGCAAAAGAGGCGAGAGTTTGGATATGAAAGTTCCTTGCAGCCGAAGTAGCGAAAAGGAGGCCCTAACCCACATAGCAAGGTACAGAGGAAATATGGCCACTTTCAGGACAACTAGTCCAAGCTGCAATACAAGAAGGGCAATGAGAAGACAAAGAAGGACACGGGAAAATGGTGTGAATACCATAAACTCCCTTGGCACAACACTAAAGAATTACGCTCCAAGCAGTCACTCGTGGTCGAGTGGAAGGCTTTCAAGTGAGAGGTTGGTTTTGAATCCAAATCAAATCCAGAAGGAGGGAAGTGTATTATCGATGTTGAACCCAGTGCCACTGTCACTACCACCAAAGTCTAGCCAGGAGAACTAGAAGAACCAGAGGAAGGGGAAAGCCTCTTTCACTCACAGATGTGGATAAAGGGGGCTACGCTTCATTTCATTATCGATAGTGGCAGTCAAAATAACCTAATCTCAACAGAGGTCGTCAAATGACTCGACCTGCCGATGACACTGCATGCATAACCATACACCATCGCCTGGCTTCACCAAGAAAGATATCTCTATGTCAGCCAACAGTTTTGTATTCCCTATGGCATCAAGCCTTTCAAAGATGAGGTATTGTGTGATATTTCTCCCCTTGAAGTTTGTGATGTTCTTTTAGGAAAACCATATTTCTGGAAGCGTCACGATGTGTATGATTCTAGACCCCGTAGTGTTATTATTACTTTGGGTAGAAAATTGTACAAGATACCAGAGGTAGCACCTCCTACTTCTATTTCTTTAATCTCTGCTAAGAAACATAGTAAGGTCATTTCACATATCGGGAGGTTTGTCTTCTTTGTGATCCGTGCTCACAATAAGCATAAGGTCATTGCCACATCTATGACCTCTACACATAGCCTCTCTTTACAACATAATAAATTGTATAGGATTGTGAAAGAGTACATAGACATATTCTCCTCACCCACTGGGGTACCAATTCACTACCAAGTCAAGCATCCAATTTATCTAACCCCTAGTGCACCTCTTCCTAATGGACCAATATATCAATGCTCACTGATGGAAAATGATGAGATCAAGTGTCAGATCCAAGAGCTTATTCTAAAGGGGCACATCAGACCCAGATCCTCCCTTTGCAGAATATTGATTGTACTGGTGCAGAAGAAGGACGAGACCAACTCAAGTGGGGGAATTTCTTCAGCGAGATTGACCTGAATTCTAGCTACCACCAAGTTCCCATTGAACCAATTGATTTATGGAAAACAAATTTCAAATCTAAAGAAGTTATCTTCGAATGGCTGGTCATGTCTTTGTCTTAGAAAATGCACCAACCACTTTCATGAGGTTGATGGATGATGTATTGAGACCCTTCACCAACTCTTTTGTGGTGGTATATTTGGATTCTTCAGCAGAACTTGGGAGGAGCACATGTGGTATATTCAGCAAGTTTTGAGCACTCTACGACAACACAAGCTATATGCCAACTTGGAAAAATGATTATTTGGCATGAACATGGTCCAATACTTGGGCTACATTGTTGATGATCATGGGGTACATGTTGATCTAGATAATATCCAAGTCATTAATGAATGACCATCCCTGACCACACTAACCGAGATTCAAAGCTTCTTGGGTCTGGCCAACTTCTACCGACGGTTCATGCTGGGATTCTCCCATATTGCATGGGCCCTCAGCCAAGTGACCAAGGGCTATGCCAAGGAAAATTCATGTGGGGGAAGGAACAACAATGAGCATTTGATGATCTAAA
>SNQJ01S0008333.1:36099-47806 GCA_010110895.2 Picea sitchensis | reverse complement strand
GGGGGGGCAACCCCCCTCATACCAGAATGTTGCATCAAATGACAGAGAAGGACTACATGCCAAGTGACCCTCTTTTGAGCCGATGCCACACCTAAGAGAAAAACTCCTAGCCAAGGAGTAGGGATTCAACAAAGTAATGGATGTTGAGCCAATCACGTCTCATCCAAAGGCATCTCGAGGATGGGAACCAAGGAAATGCATTCCCCAATATGATAAGATGCTATGGTATCTCATAAGCTCAACCAGGGTTGGGGAACACACCTAGTTTATGATGGAGCACACCCTCATCGACAAGTTTCTTGGTCTTTGGCCCTCAGAATGAGATCTCTTGAGATGTATCAAAGATTGGTGGAACCCGAAGGGATATTATGGAGTGCAACTCAACTCCAAGGGGTTTTTTACGATCATCCTTTACAATCTGGAAGACAAGGACAAAATTGTTGATAATGGGCTATACTTTTAGAACTGGACAAGGCTATTTCTTTGATTATGGATGGACCTCTTCAACCCAGAGAAAGAAGACTTCAAAATGGATCTAGTTTGTATAAGGCTATACTCCTTGCCACAAGAATTTTGGCTGGAGGAAATCCTAATGGGTATAGGGAATACGCTGGGAAGATATCTCAAATCCTTGGAAGCCACAAAGAAGAGAAAATACAGGTCTCCTACACTTGGATCTGTGTCTACATGGACATATCAAAGGCTTTACCAGGCTCAGTAACCCCAGAATATCAGGGTGAGGACTGGAATCAAATGATGGATTATGAGCATATTCCATTCCACTGTAGGAAATGCCATGAACATGGCCACCTTTTCAGGGACTATCCCTTAAATGCCCATAATCCTAAAGAAGGACAGGGGGAGAAAAGTGATGGCTTCACCATAGTCACTGGTAGAAAACAACACCCACCTAGAAAACAAAATCAAGACAATGCTCCAAAAATAATCGCTGAAAACTCCTACGACATTCTTAATAAACTCCCTAGGGAAGAGGAYGTCAGAGATCTGCACAAAAAAGATAGCCAGGAAAAGGAAAAAGGCAAGGCCAAGCACCAAACTGAAACAGGAAAATACGACAACCAAGACATAAGCTCTGCAGGAAATACTTATGGGGATAAGCCAAAATAAAGTGGGGACACTCTAATGTAGCTTGATGAGCAATATCTAGAGAACATAGATCTCGAAAAGTTGGAGGAAGCCTTCAATCGAAAGGATCTGCAAACCATCTTAGTGGAATAACTCAGAAAGGTTCACAAAGTATTCATTGACTCCATGGTAGGATGTACCTTGCAACTAGGGATATCATTAGACCCAACCACTGAGATGAAATGAATCTTCTGGGAAAGCAAGAGACGAGGGCACAAATCTGCACAACAACTCATCAAGTAAGTAGGCAATGCCATGCTCAACTCAGGGCATATTCAGAAACTAACGGAGGGATACCTCCATCCACCTCATAACTCATCATGATGAATATCATAACATGGAATATCAGAGGGCTCAATGGAATATCCAAGCAGAGGACTCTTCGAGACTGTATTCGTGTTGAGAATCTGGACATTCTCCTTTTGCAGGAAACAAAATGTGTTGGTGAAGAAGCGACAAATATCTTATGGTGTTGTTGGAGAGGATGTGACTCCCTTCATATGGAATCCAATAGAGCAACAGGCGGTCTGGCAATATTGTGGAATCCAACAGAGCGACAGGCGGTCTGGCAATATTGTGGAATCCAACAAAATTTATCATAGATCAACCCTTTTCCACAGTTGGCACTCTTACGGCTCACTTCAAAGTCATAGGATCTACCAAAGAAGGCGTGATCACAAATGTGTATGGGCCTCAAAGTACTCGGGACAAATAGTTATTTTTGAAGAGAATAAACAACATAAAAACACTGTTGGGTTCGCCTAACTGGCTCCTAGGGGGATATTTCAATATCATTCTAACGTTGGAGGAAAAGACAGGAGCTGCCAAGAGGCTCGATCAAGATAGTGGTAAGTTTTGAGCCCTCATAGACCACTTGGATTTAATAGATATAGAAACTAGAAATGGAATTTTCACCTGGTCCAATCGCAGATCTGGGCATCAACATGTAGCTTGTCATCTAGACCATTTTCTCTTTTCAGAAGCCCTGTTTTTGGAGGACCTCGTCATTGAAGCCAACATTCTCCCGAAATCAAGCTCGAATCACTGACTTGTTTCACTTTGTCTTGATGTCGGGGCGATGCCCAAAATCAAACCCTTCAGATTTGAGAAGTTTGCTCTCTCACTCAGACTTTCAAAATCTTTCAGAATCTTGGTGGAAGCAAGCCGAAATAGACCATGGAACATGCATGTACAAATTCCAACAATGGCCCAAAAACTTTAATTCACAGCTAAAGAGCTGGAATAAGAATGTATTTGGGAACATCTTTCAAAGAATGCAGGAAATCGAGCAGCGTCTGGAAACCTTGCAAAAGACCTTCATTACCAGGGATAGAAAGACAACCTTAATGAAGGAAGAGGAGGAACTCAAGGAATATTTGGATAATAGAAAGAAACAAGAGGAAATAATCTGGAGACAGAAATCCAGGGTATAGTGGCTCAAAGAAGGTGAAAAGAACACCAAGTTGTTTCATCGATCCATGGTGCACCGAAGATACATCAACAAAATCACCCAACTGGAGGATGCCCAGGGAAATCCCATTAGGGACCATGATAGAATAGCAGAGGAACTAATCAATTGCTACAAAGACCTCCTAAGAGATCCCATCGATGACAGAATTCCAGTGATTCGCAAAATCACTAGGAACATACCCTCCCTAGTCATTTAGGAACAGAATGAAGCCCTGAAGAGACCCATCACCCAAGAGGAGGTGGATCAAGCAATTAAAGAAATTCTCCCTGGTAAATCACCAGGTCCAGATGGCTTCACGAAAGATTTCTTCCACTACTATTGGCCAATGATTAGAGATGAAGTATGGAAAGTGGTGGAGGAATCAAGAACTTTAGGACAAGTTCTCTCAGCTTTCAATGCCACCTTCATTACACTCATACCAAAGGAGGAATCTGTAATGCATCCCAAACAATACATACCAATAGTTCTTTGTAATGTGATCCACAAAATTATCACCGAGGTCATTGCCATGTGTCTCAAGCCAATCATTCCTTACATCATCTCCAAAGAGCAAGATGGCTACGTGGAAGGAAGGAAAATCATGGACAGTGTCATCCTAACTCATGAAATCATCCACTCATTGAAAACAACAAGAACTTTAGGTATGCTCATCAAACTCAACCTTTTCAAATCTTTTGACAAAATCAATTGGCAATAAACGCGTTCCCTCCTCGATGCCTTTGGCTTCGACAATCATTGGGTGGCTTGGATCATGACGCTCACTTCCTCATCTTTTCCCTCTATCTTAGTCAATGGAATTCACTCGCAACCCTTCTCTCCCACCATATGCATCTGACAAGGGGACCCCCTCTCCCCCTTTCTCTTTGACATAATGGCAGAGGGACTGGGGTGCTACCTTAAGGTCTCTATTAAGGAAGGCTCCCTTAAAGGTCTACCCCTACACAATATACAACCAGCCCCCTCTGACAACCAATTTCTCGATGACAGTCTTCTGCTGAACACATCGACAACCCAGGAAGCCACTAAGATCAATTCAATCATCAAAGACTTCGCTGAATCTTCAGGAATGGCCTTAAACCTTGATAAATCACAACTCTACTTCTTCAATACCCCAATGGCTATCCAAAATCATATCTCTCGAATCATGGGCATCCCCAAGATCTCCCTTCCATCCAATTATCTAGGCATCCCACTCACAGGAGAGATCGCTCGTAATATCTCTTGGGACAACCTACTGCGCTCCATCTCCAACAAACTTAACAAATGGACCTTCAGATAACTTAATCTTATAGCTCGGTTGGTTCTTTTAAAATATTTTCTTCAAGCTTTGCTAACCTACCTATTTATTTCTCTAGCAACACCCTAGTCTGTCATCTGGGCCATTAGGAACATCCATCACATCTTCTGGTGGCACGGGCATCAACCAAATAAGAAGTGGGTAGTGGTAGGTTGGGACAAAATATGTAGTCCTAAAGCCTTGGGGGGACTAGGGATTCGAGATCCATGGAAACCAAATCAAGTAATGGGAAAAAAAATGTGGTGGCGTTGGCTCAAGAACCCCATAGAACTCTGGGAAAGAATATGGAAAAGGAAGTATGCTCCCACTACCAGAGAAGAGAATCTAATCAGATTCAATGATCAGGTTCAGGGATCCAATATCTGGAACACGACTTGGAACAATCGAATGCTCACACAAAAGCATGCTTTCTAGGAGATCTGTAATGGAGAACACTCCTTGTTCTAGGAAAACTCGTGGCAATAAAAATCGCCTCTAACTACTCTTGAAAACCTCATCCCCCTATGTCAACAAATGAAGTCCCGGGACTCCTTGTTTGTGAAGGATCTATGGAGAGAGAATGATCGGMACCGACCCTGGCGCAATCGGAAGATTGAACCTCATGAAATTTTCCTTCAGACAGAGTTGGATCTACAGGCCTGGAAAGACTATAAAAATCAAAGGAAAATTCATATCAGGGAAGGCCCATATATACTCAGATGGGGTCACTCCACAACTGGCATTTTCTGAGTCAAAGAAGCTTACTATTTACAGGAAAATTACCAGGAGAAACCAAGGAAAGGTATCTGGGGAAATATCTGGAACCCAAAATTCTGGCCGAAAGTGTCCATCTTCTTATGGCTTACTATTCAAAATCGCATTCTCACTTGGGACAATCTTCGGAAACATGAATTCATAGGCCCCTCAATCTTCTCCTTCAATCAGCAACAGGAAGAAACAATGGAGCAATTATTCAACTATTGCAACTACAGTGAGATCATTTGGGATATGGGGACAGAAGTAATGCGTCACTCCAATAGAAATCGAGACAGTATCATAAGAACAATGGAGAATTGGGACTCGATTACCTATCAAAATCTAATCTTGGATCACATGTGGTAGCTTTTACTTGGATTCACTATGTGGCAAATCTAGGAGGGAAGAAACAAAAGGATTTTTTCTCGATGACCTCCCTCCCTCTCTCAACTTGGGAAAGAATTATGAACCTGATTTGGGAAAAGATGAAGAGTGGGAAGTAGTCCCAAGAGGACCTTAAGTGCAACCCGGGTGAAAGTCACGTCCTACAGACTTGGAAGCTCAACCTCATTGGTGAAAGACATAACAATGGGGTTACTAGAATAAATGGTAGCCCGTGCACTTGGTCCCCCCCACCCAATGGTTTTATTAAATTAAACTATGATGGAGTGTTAAAAGGGAATCTAGGTTCGACGGGCTTTAGGGTGGTCCTTTGAAATGAAGATGGGAAAATTTTGTATTATGCAGCAGGTTATCTATGATTCAATACAAATAATGTTGTCGATCTCTCGCTCCTTCTCATAGGAATCAATTTAGCAACAAAAAATGACTTACATAATCTCACATGATCATCATCCAACTTATTACTAAAATCATCATCCAACTTATTACTAAAATCATTCATGGGTCACACTCCCTAGAGGTTTCACCCAGTTGGAGACTCTCAGGATTGATGGAAGATTTCAAATCCCTCTTACAACCTAATCTCACCCTAATCCCCTCACATGTGAGAAGAGAGGAAAACAAAATAGATGACTGCCTGGAAAATGAAGGCGTGGCCTCCATGGTGGAGATGATTCAATGGCATGCACAAAGCTCTCCTCGATCTAGGCTATCAGACTGTTGCTTGGATTTAGCCTGGAAATATTATCCAATCCCGGATGAAATGCCACGTAGCAACGAGGGGCCATGTAGCTTGCCCCAGACCCATGCCATTAATATGGTAGGTCGACACCCTTCACCTCATTCTTGAATGAAGGGAGGCCATTACTACCTGCCGAGAAGGGGAGGACAACTCCCTCACGTGAGAAATATGGCAGCCACAAGGTGTAATTCCAGTGGGGCGATTGGTACAGTGGTCATTTCGGGCCTTTTCTTATCACTCCTGCTCGAATGAGGTTGGCTCCATTTATCCCTTGCACTCCATCACCCTGGCTGCTCTAAGAATGAGACCTGCATCTAGTGGACTCTTACTAAGATTTCCCAGCAAATTATCAGTCCTCCTAGCTTCGCCATGCCAAGGGAAAGAGGAAATTTGAGGCATGGCCCAGCTTGGTATAGTCTAGCTTCCCGACAGAGGTGTGTGCAAAGGCTGGAGCACGCCCTGTCCATTGCTCAGACTCAATGACGGGATAAACCAATAACACCGCCAATGGCATACATTGAGGAGGAGATTCTAGAGGAACCCATCCAGGTTCCTCCAAAATCCCTCCTCTTCACAATGTCAGATGATTGGCTTCCCCCCAGCCATAATCCAGTAAGCACAAGCGCCCCAGATGCCATGGAAGGGGCCACATGTATAATTGAGGAGGAATTCCGACATTTGGACTTTGTGGCCTCAATTTAGAATACAGACAACCAAGTCGGGAAAATGGCAGAGGAGGTCAAGGTGGTGGAGGCTATGGACACAACACTGGTGGACTTGGGCATGGAGGTGGAGGGCCACCCAGTATTGGCACCTCCACCACTCATGACTCTCCCTAATTTCTACAATGCTCCACCACCTTTCTTCCATACAGAGAAGCTCGAGCTCGTCTTCGAGCTAAGGAACCAGATGGCTAACCAGATACACCAGGACACCCTCATGCACCAATGGATTGGCATGCTCTATGATACCTTCTTGAATGCACCAGTAGATCAGCATTGCCCGACCTGTGCGAGGCCTTTCGTGCTCCAGCCCAGGGACGACCCCTTCAGCGACACTCTGAATGACATGCCCCCAAGTGCTAATGTGTAATTTCTTTGCTATGGTCACCTCACAAACCCTCATATCAACTCTTTGTACTGTGATGATGCAGTTTTAGAGTTCTTCCATCTTTTTCAGTTGGTAGTTTTTCTTAGATGCATGAAACAATTCAGTATGAACTCGAATCCACCACCTGCTCTGGTTTCCATTTGGTAGGGAAGATGGTGGATAACCATTTTGACTAATGACATCACAGTATTCCACCTATTCTGGTTTCCGCTAATTTGGTGGAACAGGTGGCAAAGTGTTGACATGTGGTATTTCTGTACTCTAAAATCTCAGTAATAAGAAACTCCCTTTTTATTTACAAAAAGAAACAATATTTTATCTCAAACTAGCTTATAAAGACAAATCCCTATATATTAACAAACTAAAATGATTATCTTATAATGATAACAACAATATTTTATCTCAAGCTAGCTTATTTCTTTCGTGTAAGGAAAAGACAAATCCCTATATATTAACAGACTAAAATGATTAGTTATATTGCATAGCTCTAGAGCAATAGAGAAACACTAAATCTACATTGCATTGGGTAATTGCTATATCTTATCACATAATTTTTTTTTAAACCCATTTATTAATATGAAATATATATATCTTAATATAGTAAGGAAGAAAATAGATTTGAGGATAGATTTTCATAAAAACTATGTTTATAGTGATTTTAATGTTGAAATTTGTACAAAAAACATATTTAAAAAATAAGATAGCTAATATTTATATCCAATTTTATTTAAAAATTGCAAAAACAAATTGTCAAATTTGTTAAAAACACATAATAGATAGTAACAATTCATATTGATTTTAATGTTGAAATTTGTACAAAAAAACATATTTAAAAAATAAGATAGCTAATATTTATATCCAATTTTATTTAAAAATTGCAAAAAAAAATTGTCACATTTATTAAAAACACATAATAGATAGTAACAATTCATATTGATATTTCAAAATCCTTCTCTCCTTGTAAGTATTTTTTTAAGTTGTCAAATGAAGAACTATAATAAAGAATAAAGAATAAAACCCTCAATATTTACTTAAAAAACAATAAAACAAATACAACCTCAAATCAAAGCCCTTTTCCTTTTGATATTTCCAAGATAGTGGAAAATATTTTTGATTCCAAGTTAGTGGAAAATATTTTTGATCTTCATAGCAAATTAAACTTTTAAAGTGGTAAGAGAAAACAAACAAATCCATGTAAGTACAAGAATAAAAAATATTTCCTTTGAAATTTGTCATAAAATTATTTGTCATAAAAAATAAATCCATGCAAGTACAAGAATAAAAAATATTTCCTTTAAAATTTGTCATAAAAATTATTGTAGATTCCTTGCCCAATGTGTGAGAGTGTATTCCAATGCTATTTCAATTGAAAGCACCTCGTTTCACATGTCTAAACCATTGAATACAAAAGAATAAGAACTATATTCTCACACAAATGTTTAAATATATTAAGGTTCTTCCTAACTAAAAATGCATGAGCGTAAATTTGTAAAAGGGAAATTGATATTAGATCAAGAGATATGGCAAAAGTGACCTCAACTTTGGGCTGTTCTATATGTTATGAATCCCTTTCGAGGCAAACTTTCCCAATATAATATATTGGGAAGAACAAAGCTAGACTTGCACATTCAAACCCTTGGAACATGCACCAAAATGATAAATGAGTCAAAGCGTCTAGGAAAAAGACAACCAGACCGATGGAGTTAAACCGATGAGACAGGGAGAATAAGATGGAAGAAAAATATCATTTCTACACCCATGTTATTATATGATTGGTGGACTAGTAGTGTATGCACCCATGGTAGACTCCCTTTAGAGTCCTCAAGCTCTTGGGATCGCTTTGCAAATTATGAAACCGAGGTGAAAAATGAAACATAATATCTTACCAAAGTTGGATAGCTTTGCAAATTATGAAACCGAGGTGAAAAAAGAAACATAATAGTTTACCAAAGTTGTGTTCAATATCAATATCAAAGAAAGAAATGAACTCATTCCAAGATGTAATGAGAACAATAGTGAAATGCACGTTCTCCAAAATAAAAATATGGAACATCACAAAAAAAATATGAGACATACATGATATCTTTCTAGCTCATAACTAATAGCATAACTTTAGTCATAATTGATAACATAACCCTAAACCCTAGCATAACCCTAATCATAAATGATAACATAACCCTAAACCCTACACTCAATTCATTGATAAACTCAAACTTTTCCTTGATAAACTCAAACTTTCCCATGTGCAGAAGAAGATCATGTAAAAACATGAGAACTAAAACTAAAGCACAAAATAGATTGTAGACATATAAGGATATGCAAACCCAAAAATAACTTAAGTAACTTGACAAACCAAGATTGAAAGAGCTCCGTAAGGTTACCAACATGACAATTTTGGAATATCGTGCATCTATCTACAACGCCCATTTGCTCAAGATGGATCCAAAACATGCAACATTTGAGGTGTGCAGATTTTTTTGTGTAATAATTCATCTCCAACTTAGGAGCATCACCGTGATGTCATCCCTAAGAATACTATGCAGATTATTATGTGAGAGATTTCATGCATCATAATGTGAGAGATTTCATGCACCATAATGTGAGAGATTTCATGCACCATAGGATATGAGTACATTGACGTTCAAGACCATGATTGCAAGTAAATGACAAAATAGGAGTGAGAGGAACATCGATGGTTAATATAATCATGGTGATGTGTCATTTTCAAATTGGTTTTTAGATGAAAGTTGAGAAATGATTTCTCAATCTAAAAGTTTATCCATATAAATCAATATAATTAGTTACTAGTTTTTTTATTAAATCAGAGATTTTTTTTTTTTTTTTTCATAAGGAATTGTAGTTACAAGTTACGATCTTTATAAAAGTTTATCCATATAAATCAATATAATTAGTTACTAGTTTTTTTTTATTAAAGTAGAGATTTTTTTTTTTTTTTTTTTTCCATAAAGAATTGTAGTTACAAGTCATGATCTCTATCAAGTTGTAGGTTCACCTTCTATTTCTACCACTACAATCTTATCTAACCTCAATGAGAATTAGTGTTAAAAGGTGGAAAAATGCAACCCACTAGAGTCAAATTGGGCTCTCCAACTACCAACCACTCAACCAAAACCATCCCACCAATTTATCTAATCCCATAAAATGAAAATTATATTTTTATTAATGCCTAACAAGTATGATTTTAAAAGTTTTTTGAATCTTTAAATGACTTGTATCAATAACATTTTGAAAAGTATAAACAAATTAAAACTTTAAGCCTCTTATAAGTGGCCAAAAAACTAAATTTGTTAATGTTGTCTATGTTTGTGATATATGTTTTTATGCGATAAAGGTGAGTATGACTTATAATTGTCTAGAATCACTTAAGAGCTCATCTTCCTCAAAAATAAAAAAATAAGTTAGAGATCCAATGAAGAGTTGATATGGAAAAGACATGAGGACACAAACATAAATAAATAAGTTAGGGACCCAATGAAGAGTTGATATGGCAGACGCATGATGACACAAGGGACACATATACTTGAGCTTGCATTGATAGATTGATTTGACTAGCGGGCTCTATGTTCTCTTCGTCATTGTTCGAGGAAATTGGTATAAGGTTGCTTCTCTTCCACATCAATAGTTTCTTTTCTAGTTGTTTCTCTATGGTTGTTTTTCTTCTTTTCTTTTCATGGTCATTTTGATTGGGAAGGGCAGTGAAACTAGCTTAAAGGCATTTGGCAAGAGTGGAGGTGTGCACCCTTGTAGACCATCAATAAGTTATTTCAGATTCCTAGGTTTTGTTTGCACATGATGATGTAGCTCCACATCAAACTAAATTAAAAATTTTGAATATTATAAGCTTTTTTCAATTTTGAAAAAAAATTAAAAAAATACATTATACCAAAATAAATTAAATAAATATAATCAAATAATTAAGGAAAATTATGGTGATCTTGGAAGACTTATATTAATGCTTAAACTTTAAAGGAATCCAAATATTCCCTTAGTCTCATAAACCAAATTTGATTTAAGTGGAAATTAATCATCTTCATCCTTTTTTGAATATAAAAATAAAATTATAATGAAATCCAAATAATTTCTTACCTAACTTAATTTAAGTGGACATTAATCATCATCATTACAATCATCATAATACAATGAAATTCTATTTATTTATTTAACACTAAAATGAACTGTTTTTTCCAATTTTTTTTAATATTTTTTTATCACGAGACAATGAAATTCTATNTAACTTAATTTAAGTGGACATTAATCATCATCATTACAATCATCATAATACAATGAAATTCTATTTATTTATTTAACACTAAAATGAACTGTTTTTTCCAATTTTTTTTAATATTTTTTTATCACGAGACAATGAAATTCTATCTATTTATTTAACGCTAAATTCAATTTTTTATTTTCACCGGGGATACCACTTACGTATTTCTAAATTATCTGCATTCTCACATCACCGACTTCCTAAATCTTCAAAAATAATGACGTTAACATGGATTTTGTGATAAAGTAAACGCGTTAATCTATGTAATATTCCATGTATTTATTTTTCTACCTAACATTCCATGCCATATATTTATAAAGTTCACGATTAATACCAATCTACAGCAGGGTGCTCGTTGTTCATACGCCCAGCGGGGTGCTCGTTGTACGTCTATTAATGAATGAACACAACAAAACTTCCTGCAGGATTTTTCACCCACAATCTACAACGTCCTGCAGGATTTCTTTACTGCCCATCCAAGTTTATTTAAACCTTGATTTAAAGACGTAACATTTG
>SNQJ01S0008333.1:14399-29138 GCA_010110895.2 Picea sitchensis | reverse complement strand
GTCAATGTCAGAAGAATTGTGGGATGAAAGGCAGGTTACTACAAACCTCTATCGCATGCCCCTACAATTGGAAAACATAAGTGACAAGACGTATTGATGTCAACAAAGGTGATTGGGAATGTTTGAAGATTAACAGTTTGGATGTGTGGATGCGAGATTCTTCGAAGCTCCAAAGTCCCGAAGACCTGGAGACCCAGAACTCAGACACCTAAGGTTCCATAGTAAGTGTCAATCATCGTGAGTTCGGTAATCTGGAACTCCGAGAGATTGTTGTGTGGTGCTTTGAAATCTTCCAAAGCCGAAGGCTTGAGTAAGCATCTAGTGATCTAGCGCTTGGTCATGGTCATGATCACATGGATTGGGGACTGAGAGAAATGGGCTAGTGCTAAAAAATGATTACAGAGAAGAGAGGAGCTTGGAAAGAAAATGAAATCTGAATGTTTTCTTAAATTAGATTGGTCTGAATGTGTAAACTGGTGAAGTATTGAATAAGTCTCAATTGTTTCTCTTCTTTTAGTTTTCGAGTTCAAGCAATGCACATTGTCCCCAAGGAGTGCATTTACAAAGGTAAGTTAACATTAGAGAATCTCAAGAGAGATATCATTGAACCTTCATCAATGAAAGTGCAAGGAGTGCATAGGAATAACTATGTGTTGAGTTCAGAGAGAGAATTGAGTCATTGATAACTCTGTAGGGCTCTGCCAGGCAGGCATCAAATGAGTGCAAGTGTGCATAGATAGAAATCTATGTTGAGTTCATAGAGAAGAGTACCAGAGGAAGATACTCGTAGAGCTGTTGAACACTCTGTAGAAAACACTCAGCAAGGTGTCCTTTGAGTAGAAGGTTGCTAGGTGGGCACGAAGTTTTCCTTTGAAAGGAAATATAAGGGTTGAGACCCTTAGGAGACCGAGTAAATCGAAAATATTGGAAGAGATAATGCAAGGAGTGTGTGGGATACAGACTCATTCTAAGTCCTAAATCTTAGAAGAGATAACACTTATGAGAGCAAAGATGAGATCCAAGAGTCAGAGTCGTAGGAGAAAGGTGAAATGTTGAAGCCTTTGAACACTGAAAAAATATTCCAAGGTGGAAGAAGTCAAAATCTCAGGAGGAGGAGTGACAGAAACTGTTAGATCGATTGTGGGGAGGAGCCTAGATCATTAGATCAACATCCAAAAAAACAAAGGAAGCGTAGAGGAGAGGAACATATCCCATCCTTTAGGTCTGAGCGTGAAGGACCAACAAGCGTTGGATCCGGAGGTAAGTGCATGAGACTTAACCCTTGTGTGCATAGGAGAAGTGGACGTGTCAAAGTACTGAAGTCCTGAAGTGATTTGGGACCGTCCATCTTCAAGGAGGATAGGTGGAATAATATCCACAACTTCAGAAGTTTGTGGACAAGGAGGAGGAGAAACAACCGAAGTAAATCTTGGTCATTGATCTAAAAGTGGACATGTGGTGCCAAATATGGAACTTCGGGTACAGAGAACTATGGAGGAAAGCAAAGGATGAAAGCACCAAAGTCTCGAAGGAGATATCGATCGATGATCGAGGAGGAGCTCAAAGGACCATTGATCTGGTCTTGGTTGGAAAGAGCCAAAGTTCTGAAGAGAATCAAGGTTGTTGATTTGGAGAGGACGCATGGCAGAAGATCTGTCACTCCGAGGAAATTCACTCTGGAGATTTGTGTGTGTGGAGACGTGAGAACTCATGAAGGTCGGAGAGTCGTATTTCATCAGAATCATCTGATTGTTGAGGACATGTGTTAATATATCTTCCACTCCTAAATATTTTCATACGGGGAAGGGCAGATAGTTGAGAGTTGAAACTCTCGAGGGCCGGAGAGTTAGAATCAACTGCATCTGTTGATTTGGAAGGGAGATACGTGTCGACAAATCGTGTAGATATGGGATCTCATGTGGAAGGAGGAAAGAAGGTAGAAAAGGGGAGATAGATAGGAATTGTTGATCATGGATCATCACCAAGGGATTGGAGGTCGATGGACGAGCTAGATTGCGGGGCCAAAACTTACTCGGATGTTAAAAATCTGAGAATGGGCCACAATTTATACCATGGTTTTAACAAAGTGATGCGTGGCAAATGGAGGTGAATTGTGGGGTGAAAAGAGGTTTGGCCTAAAACCACTCTTTCCCACGCCTGCAATCACAGTTTTCCATGAGGTCATATCCCAGGGTCATATGAAGGAAAGGGTTAATGAAAAAGGGGCTAGCGCCTGAAACTTGGAGTTTTGGAAGCACGCAGGAATTATCCCATGGGTCTGTTAGGACATGCCCCTAAAGGAGAAAAGGGGGCCTGTGTATAATTGTTTTGGGTTCAATCACGAGCCTGAAGAGTCAATTCGACTTAGAAGATTGAAAGATCCTTTGACCGGGAGGTCAACAGACCCCGCTGAGGTAGGGGCACTATGTCGAAAGTGCTCAGGGCAGAAATAGTCATGTACAATGACTACAATGAGAGAACAAGAAGATTAAGGAATCCAGGAAGAATTGTAGACTTCTGGGATCAACAAGGAAATGTTTTATAGGGAGAAATAAGTTGTTGCAATTTCTGTGGTAGCAGGTCTGTTACGGCTTGTTGGGTCAGCCAGAGGAAAGAATCCTTGCATGTTTGCAAGTGTTGTTGGTGATGTTGTTTCATAAGGAGTGAAGCAACAAAGAGCTGAAGTTTTGGTTATAAGTTTGATAAAAGAAGCATGAAATCTTCTACGGCCATCAGAATTTCAGGTAGTATAAAATTTATTAATGACAGTCATGCAGGTATGATTTTTTATTACTTTTTTTGCATAATTGCTGAAAGGAAATTTAGGTAAGAATTTCCTCAGCCAGATTTATTTTATAAAATCACATGATTATATTATCGAATGCTTACCACTCAATGTGGTAAAGGCTGGAGGCCTGTATTAATTCAAAACTTTTTAGCTTCTGAATGCACACACTAACATGGTAGAGTGTCATGTTAATTTGGTTATGGAGTAATAACCAAAGAATTAAAACATAAAAACTTATTATAGAAATTAATGCCAATAATCTAGTCATGTATGAGACTAGGACATGGTTGGATATGGAAAGGTATGGATATGGAAAGGTTATGAGCCACACAGGTACTAAAAGCTTCCTACCTTTAAATAAAACTTGGGCTGCAAACTTTTTGCCAACACTAATGAACACCACATAATTATATTATTGGTGTAGTGTTCGGGTCAAAAATGAAGGCATCCAATTAATTGGGAATACAATAGGAAGTGTGTGGAGAATCTGTCAACACATTGGCCAGAATTCCAACTCATGGATGGTGAGATACATGACTGAGATAAAGAGAATTATGTAATTCAATGCAAGGTGCATTGAATAAGTATGCACTGAGAATTGCACTCATGCATAGTAAGAGATAGAATTGTATACTAAATGAAATGGTTGAATATGTTTTATTCTTGCATGGAAATAATTGTTACTAACAGCTGAAATGTTGTTAACTCATGAAGTTGAGGACATTTCAGGGAGGTGTTAGACAATGCAACATGAAAGTTGCAAGTCAAGTAGTCACATGAGCATTGACTACATGAAATTTTCTTGTTCAGAATAAGAAGTAATGAACTTACGTATATTACTGTGAACATGCATATGCATAGAATGACGAGTCATTCTAGTTTATTAAATTGTTTGGTAATTATGATTGATTTGCTAGATGCAGACAATTCTAAGTTCATTGCATATGGTTTTGTACATATTACAATTGAATTATGATGTACAACAAATACTAACAATTTGTTGGTTGTATGCAAGATGAAGCATTACAGAAAAAATGGTATGCATTTTGGTGCCATGGAAAACCACAAGGATTGTTGCAATCATAATATGAAAACAACCAAGATGAATTATAAAAAAGAATTTCATGTTTTGTGGAAAAGATGAATTCCCTTTGAACTAAGTTTGAGTTTTTAAATAAATTCTTTTATGTTTTCTCATGATAACTGTATGTGGGTGATGCAGATGAGATGATGTTGATTAAAGTTGAATGTTGACTACAAAGAGTAGCTCGAGGAAGATGTTGATTGGAAATATCTAAGGGCAGTTGGAACTCCGGGAGCCATGATGCTCTGAGACTTCCTAAGCCGACATGTTGCCAAAGCCCAAGGAAAGGGAGGTGTAGCAATAGATGGACTGTGTGAAAGTGAAGGTGTACACTCCTGGGGTGGGACATGCATGTGGAGAATGAGAGACCGTTGGTTGGAGTGGTGCTGAGGTTTGGTTGGTTGGAGTACTGTTGAGGTTTTGTACCTTGGTCTAGACCATGTTGATGTGGAAGTTCTTCTCAATCAAAAAATAATTACAATTCTCTATTTATTGTATGTTGTGTATCTTGTATATAGGTTATAATGTTATTAGAATTGCCTGTATATACATATATATACATTGCATACATGTTTTCATTACCTTCATCCATGACTATACATAATGTGTTTTATGTTTCATTGCTTAAGAAATTTATACCTGATGCTAATCATGCTATTGATTGGAATGTGATTTAGGTGGAGCAAGAAGGTGTCTTGCAAGTGCATCTTGTGCGCATATTGGACTTGAAAGAGAAAACAACTCCAGAATTGATCCATAGAGCTTGTAAAGGTTCAGTGGACCTGGTACGTTCCTCAGGATGCGACATGGGAGAATGAGGAAATCTTGTTGATGTTGTGTAAATGTTGCACCGAGGACAATGCAAAAATAAGGGGAGGGGATTTTAATATCCCCAAGGATGAGCCCAATTATATTATGTATTGTAAACATGTTTTGTAGGCTGGTGAGATGAGTTATAATAATATAGGAGGCTTATTTGGTGATTAGGTCGGAGAGGCTAGGTGTTAAAGGCCAAGAGCCTAATTTTGTATTTGTAATTATGCAGATCATTAATAAAATATAAACATCGCTACGTGCAGACCAACCCCGAAGAAAGAGTGATGGAGGACTAATATTCCACAAGGTTGGGTAAGGGAGGAGGCTAAGTGTGTGGGCCTAGGGGCTAAGCTAGGGGTCTTACCTCAAAAGGGGATAATAATTTATTATTACTTCTTGAAGGCTAAGGTGGACATGTTGAGTGTTGTCCTAAGTTCCTGTAAAAGGAACGTGTGCGAAGTGGAACTCTTGCATCTCCTGGAAGACAAGTGTCGACCTCGGCGCATGCAGTTAAAACTGATGAGTCAGTCGTGTTGGGGGTCACTCTCTCACTCTTCAATCCTCCGCCTGAACTTGTTGGCCTCTGCGTTTTCCCTCGGCATAACCTCACACAATTCAAGGATGATTTTAGGGGCTAAATTTTTCTCATGGGCTAATTTTCCATGTTTTTTCCAAAAACGAGATTCTCTATTTTAAAAATGATTCGCCCAAATTCTATAGGATAAAATTATTTTACCTTAAAAATCACCAAAATTTTATAAAAACTATATAAAATCCTTAGCAATTTGAATAATTTTACAAAAATATCACCAATCATTTATAGTTGGTATATGAAGGATTAGTAATATTCCCCAAGGTTTCTACATTTTAAAATAAATTTCCATCCTTAAAATCATCCCTGTCGCACATCTGAGAAACCAGTGGGAAGGGAAAAGTCGACCTGTGTGTCCTGTGAACCCAGGCTTATCCACACTGCAAATTAGAGTTTGTGCCTTAACCATTTGGGTTGTTTTCCTGTGTATTACCTGAGCCATGTTGCATCTTAGTGGGACTGTTGTCATTTTTAGACTTCCATGCCCAAATTTCTTTGTATCTATTGTCACCCATGAGTTAACCGAATGTTGTTGATGTGATATTATCCTTACCTTGTGGTAATTGAGATGTAACTGGTTGAAGAAGCGAGTTGTTAGGCCTGTGGTTGAAGAGATAGGTTGTCAGGCCTGTGAGAAACTCTCCTAGGTGAGAGAGTTTGTTGGGAAGTGGTTTTGTCGCAATGAGAGTCCAACACCAGCTAAGGAGCTCTAAGAATTATTGATCCAGCCTGTTGTCGAGACCCTGAGAGGGAGGTGAAGCAGTCGATCAACTGTGTGATAGTGAAGGTGTATACTCTCGGGTGGAACACGCATGTAGGGAATGAGAGTATATGAGTAGTGGGTGTAAGAAGGCTCCTAGAGAGAATCCTTCCAGTTTCACTATGCAGTTTCCTGTAACCTCAGCCTAGTCTAGGAATCCTTGCCCTGGGTGGAGCTTAGTCCCAGCTTAGGGGTGACCCACTGCTGAGGGTGATGAGTAGCGTGGTCTATGATTGGGAGGTTTGTGGAAGTTTTGTATGTAGTTGGTGGTGTTACTCTAGTTGAAAATATAAGTATCAATCTATTCTTAATTTATATGTTATGCATGCCTGTGATGCTTGAATGTTATCATGTATTCTATTGTGTATATGAACTATTGTTAATTCCATTGATTCTATATGGTAGCAGTAATTATGTGATTACTATTATTAAGTGTTTTAATTCTATTAAAATGCATGTTATATATATAAGTGTATATTCCGCAGTGGTAGCATTACCCGATCTCTGTGGAGGGTCAGGGATGCTACATTTTGGTGTCAGAGCTAAGTGAAGTGTTTGAGTAGTGGCATTACCCGGCCTGTTGTTGGTTGGAGATGTTACACAACCAAAACCATTTGACCAATCAATCTACTCCCATGAACTGAAAATCAAATTTTTATTAATTCATAACAAGTTTGATTTTAAAACTTTTTTGAATATTTAAATGTATAAAAAATTACTATAGAACTTTACCTCACTTCAAAAATAACTTCCCAAAAAATTGAATTTGTCACATTATTAGCTCACTTACATAAGAAATAACATTTTACGATGTTAAAGGTTACATCATTAATTTGTTCAAGAAAATTGTGGAGGCATGTTTCATTATGTATCTAAATATGGTTAAAGAAGATTAATGTTGTCCATGTTTGTGATATATGTTTTTATGCGACAATGGTTTTGGAGTTTGACCTATAATTTTCTTGGATCAACTAAGAGCTCATCTTCCTCAAATGTAAATAAATAAGTTAACGACCTAGGATTTAGAGGAACTTGGCAAGAGTGGAGGTATACACCCTTATGGGCCACTAATGAGTTATTTAAGGTGGCTAGGATTTGTTTTCACATGATGATCTAACTACACATCAATTTTTTGAGATCGTATCACCAAAGACTTGACCAATAACCTGCGTGAAAGTGTATCAACAAAACCTAAATTAAAATTGTTTAATATTATAACTTTTTTCCCCTTTTGAAAAGAAAATTAAAAAATTACATTATACCAAAATAAAAATAAAAATATGGAAATAATAATAATGATACACTCTATTACATACTAAGAAGAAAATATATTGGTAGTATGGATCAAAGGGATTATTGTTTGAGCTCACTCTATTTACAATTTTCTATTTTCAGCGAAAAGAATCCATACAAAATGGAAAACACCCCTCCCTTTTGAAGTAGTGAGTCATTTCATTCCAATGATTTCAACGTTTTACTAAATACGTATTGAATATGGGTAATTATCATGTATTTCCTGTTGTTTTGTTCTATTTTCTCTCTTTTTATAATATTAGTACAGGTTCTTTTGATTTTCTTCAATATCTCGTTTGTCATTTTTAATGTCATGGCCAAGCCACGAACTAAATTGGTGCATGAGACCCCTTTTTTTGTGAGACAAGAGTCTCCTTCCCCACAACAATTTGACTGCTAAAGTATACGAATGTATAAATATCCTACTCCCTCTAGATTTGAACCTGTGACCTCCAAGAAGGAAACATGTGTTCTTAACCATTAGGYCCACTCAAGTTGCAATTAATTATTTTAATTATAATATAAATATAATAGATAACTATATAAGTATCGAACATTGATTTTTGACATTTATCATGTTCAAAAAAGAAAACCTATGAAAAGATTCCAATAATTTACAACAATTGTGGACATTATAATTAAATTTCCCCATAAATGTCAATGAATGATGTTGGATATCACACTCAAATGTATTAGTGATAGAAATAGTGATGTATCCAAGTAAAACTACTCAAATTGTCCATGCAAGAGAAATTGGGCTCATAATAGCTAGTATCCTTAATATTGAAATAGATATAGAGATGTATGGATGAAACTCACGTAAAATCCATTATTCTAGGTGGTGAAGCTACTTGGGATAAAAAAGAGAGTTGTTATAGGTATCCAAGAATGATCCACATCACAAATGCTCATATGTGGCACATGTTTAAATTTTCTAAACCAGCCTTAAAGGTTGGAGATAATATGGTCATATGATATCCCTATAAAATTTGTATAGATTGTAAATATAAGGAGCTCCCCTTGAACAACATTAGATACTGGACCCTGTTGACTATTAATAAATTGGCCACATAACTTCAATCATTGTAGCGAATATACCATGTGACACAGCCAACCCCCTCATCAAATTCAACAAGAGCATGGGAGAGGTGGAAGAGAGTTATATCAATATTTGTCATAAATCCTAGTGCATAGATAAGATTTCAAAGGTAGTTTGTTCAAATACATAGATAATAGAAAGGTATATTGATCCAGGTGGATAGTGGTTGCCACCCACCTATTCCACTTGGACCCACACCATTGTTTCTTTCATTTTTTTAGTTTCTTTAATTGCAGCACAATTTACTATTTTTAGCAGTTTTTTGGGTCCTAAACTTCCAGAGCCGTTTTTGGGCATGAATGCTCTGACTAATATGAGTCCCTTTCAGACTTGATATTAGATTTCATCACTGTAGTCCTCGGATAGATATTTCTAACGATGTATCATGTGCGTCAAACGAAGATACTATGCCAAAGTTACGACCTCGGGAAATTGATGTACCAATTTACCGCAACGGGGCCCATATTCTGGCGTTTCATCTCCTAGGGTTAGGTTTTTGGATGTTTAGGGTTTTTCATTGTTTCTCAATAATATATAGGCCTTCGAGCCTCATTGTAACACAGATTTCATAGGCCAGTAGCCGCCACATCTCTTCTCAGAGATAAGCTACCAGCACCTGAGCTATTTTATTTCCATTCTATCTGTAAGCATATTTCAGTCATTTGTTGTTAATGAAATGAAGTTTTACTTCCGCTGCACCTCCGTGTTTATGCGTATTTCCGTATTTCATTGTGTTCCTGAATAAATCTGGATCAGTGGTATTAGAGTAGTCTTCTCTTTCTCGATCCTTCTTTGCATGTCCCCAACGAGATCAGGGTATAAGGAGTTAGGGCTTGATCTAGTTGAACCGTTGCAAGATCATCCTCGGAAACCTCAATGGTCTCCCATGGGGGACGAAAAGAAATATGAGGAAGCAGGAGATCCTATCAAATTATTTCTCGAGGAGGCCCTCGAGAAACAAAGGAACGCGATGATGGACAACTTTGCCTAGATCCTTCAACAGTTACCCAATGGCAGCGCATCTACATCCAACAGCCACTCTGGAGGCACCACTCCTTTTAAGGTACAAGTAAACTTTGGCATTTCCATATTTGAGGGCCAAATAGATGCAGATGGCGTTGATAGATGGTTGAATCTGCTAGAAGGATATTTCTCGGTTCATGACTTTTCCGACTGAGAAAGGATTATTTTTTCACTCCTTAAAGCCGCCCCCCATGTCAAGGACTGGTGGGAAACCTACTAGCAGCAACAGAGTGAGGGGGAACCCTCTCTGTTGTCGGTCGAACCCACTTGGAATTATTTCCGAGATGCCATCAAGGAACAATATTATCCCGTGGGGAGCTATGAGGACAAATACATACAATGGACTACGCTGCGACAACAAAGGGACCAAGATGTGCATGAGCTGACGAATCTGTTCCATACCCTATGCACAAAGTTGGGCATCAAATATTCAGAGAAACATGTGGTGTTAAAGTACTATAGTTGTCTTCATAGATACATTCAGGAGGAAATGAAGTTTCTCAACATCTCCTCGCTTGGTGCAACATACCGGTATGCTGCCAAGATTGAGTAGAATTTCAAACAGAAGAAGTGAGATTTTGGGTCTGCAAAACAGAAGCAAGGGAAGGGTACTGCCAAACCACCGAACAAAGGACCAAGTCAGTCTGGGCGGCCCAGGACAACCTGCCAAAGCTGCAAGTAAAGAACAACATCACGAAGCCAAAAAAGGACACGGGGAAGTGGTGTGAGTTCCATAAGAGCTCCACTCACAACACAAGTGAGTGTTGGGCCAAGCAATCACTAGTAGCCAAGTTGAAGGCTTCTGAATCAGATGTAGGCTCCGAATATGAATCAGAACCTGACAAGGGGAATGACAGGGGGAAGCATATTATCGATGTGGAGCCCAACACCATCGTTGCCACCACAAATATCCAGAAGAAGGAACCAGAAGATCTAGAGGAGACAAAGCGCCTCTTCCATTCCCATATGTGTGTAAAGGGTTCCCCGTTGCAATCCATTGTCGACAGCGGGATCCAGAAGAACCTCATCTCAGTAGAGGTTATGAAACAGCTAGGTTTGCCAACCACATCACACCCACAACCATACACCATCAGGTGGCTGCACCAAGGACGAGACCTCCGCGTAAGCCAATAATGTCACTTTCACTACAACATCAATCCCTTCACGGATGAGGTATTATGTGACATTGCTCCTCTTGATGTTTCTGATGTATTATTAGTCCAACCATACTTTTGGAAGAGGCATGTTGTGTATGAGTCCAAGCCCGATCGTGTTGGAGCAGAAAAAGGATGGGACTTGGAGACTCTGCATTGACTATCGGGCACCGAACAAGATCACTGTGTGGAATAGGTACCCGATCCCACTGATTGATGACCTTCTGGACCAACTCAAGGGGGCAAAATATTTCAGCAATATCGACTTGAAGTCTGGGTATCACCAGGTACCAATCGAACCCTCTGATGTGTGGAAGATTGCATTCAAATCCAAGGAGGGCCTTTTCGAATGGCTGGTCATGCCTTTTGGGTTCGCGAATGCCCCCGAAACCTTCATGAGACTAATGGAAGACATCTTGCGACCATTCACCAACTCATTTGTAGTGGTGTACTTGGATGACATTCTGATCTTCAGCCAGACTTGGGAAGAGCACCTCCACCACATCCGACAAGTCCTCCAAACATTGCGGCAACACAAGTTGTGTGCCAATTTGGAGAAGTGCACTTTTGGCATGACCTTGGTTCAGTATCTGGGATACATTATTGATGAGTGCGGGGTGCATGTGGATCCGACCAAGATCCAAGTCATTCGGGATTGGCTAGCCCCAACCACCCTAACAGATCTCCACATCCTTTTAGGTCTTGTTAATTTCTACCATAGGTTTGTGTTAGGATTCTCTCATATCACTTGGCCCTTGAGTCAAGTCATGAAGGGAGGAGTGAAAGCAAAATTCTTTTGGTCTGAATCTCAATAGAAGGCATTTGACCATTTGAAGCATCGTCTCTGCTCTGCACCAGTGCTCACATTACCAGACTTGCAACAACCATTTGAGATTGAAACAGATGCCTCTAACTATGCTATTGGGGCAGTCCTTACTCAACAGGGGAATCCAATGGCATATCATAGTGAGACACTTTCCAACACAGTCCGGAAGTATCCCACTTATGACAAAGAGATGTATTCCATTATGCAGGCTTGCCGACAATGGAAGCATTACATTTTGGGAAAGGAAACGGTCATCCACACAGACCACCAACCCTTCCAGTTCATATAGACACAAGGGAAGTTGCAGAATGATCGCCATCAGAAGTGGTCCGCATACCTACAATAGTTTCATTTGAACATTAAGTACAAGAAAGGAAGCACCAATAATGTTGCAGATTGCCTCAGCTAACCCCCTATCATGGCGCTAACCACAATGATCAACTCTTGTGGGCACGAGACTTCTAATTGGTCGCTTCTCTACAAAATTGATCCAAAATTCGACCACACATACAATATGCTCTTGGAGGTTAAGCAAGTTCCTAATTTTCACCTCCAGGATGCCCTGCTATGTCACCTGGGACATCTTTGTGTTCCTTCAAGTAAGCATGGCAAGATGATTTGGGAGGCACACTATAGTCGGGTCGCTGGTCATTTCGGGGTCAAGAAAATTGTGGTAGTTCTGCAAAAGTATTTCTATTGGCCGAACCTTTGACAGGATGTCGGGAGGTACATCGAGTCCTGCACTGCTTGCGCCATTTCCAAGCTGACCATCAAGAAGCAAGGCCTCTATACTCCACTACCCACCCCTAGTTGACCTTGGGAATCCATCTCCATGGATTAGATTTCGGGCCTTCCTTCTACTAAGCATGGCAATGACTGTGTTTTTGTGGTCGTCGACAGATTCTCGAAGATGTCCATTATGATGGCCTACAAGAAGAATATCACAGCAGAAGACACTGCTAAACTCTTCTTTGAGCAAGTGTGGGTACACTTTGGGATCACACAGTCTATCATCTCAGATCGGGACAGCAGGTTCCTCAGTACATTTTGGTCCAGCCTCTAGTCGATGTTGGATACCAAGCTCACCAAGTCCACTCCATCCGTAAACTGATGGCCAGATAGAGGTTGTCAACTGGATGATTGTACACATTTTGCGCATGTACAACTCAAAGAATCCATGCACATGGGATGAGAGCCTCCCCTATGTACAACATAGCTACAACTGAGCTCTCCATATCTCAAACAACCACAACCCCTTTCAGGTGGGCTTGACATTCCATCCACTATGTCCCATTGACGTAGCCATGCCATTTGCGGCTACTTAGGCAGATTCAACCCATGTCCAGTCTAAGGCTGACACGGAAAACAACTTCATCGAGTGCATTCAGCACATCCGCTAACAGGTTCATGACATATTGGACAGAGCCAATGCTAAGTACAAGCAACGACATGATCAACATCGGGTGCCACACAACTTCTAGGTGGGCGACAATGTGTGGCTACATTTGCAAAAGGATCACCTTGCTGGACCCTACCGCAAGATTCACCTGCTCCGATATGGGCCATACACCATCCCCAAGGCTGTAGGGGACCATGCCTTTGAGCTCATCATTCCACCATTCCTTGGTCTGCACCTAGTGTTCAATGTGGACCGCCTTCGGTGATCCGGATTATTTTCGGCACGAAATGATAGCGGATATATAATAAAGAAATGCACAGAGATATTGCAGATATTTAATAACTCGCATTCACAAGAAAATGATTACAATGAGGCTCATAAGGCCTTTTTACAATAGACGGGAATGCCAAAAGTCCTAGACATCCAAAAACCTAACCCTAGGAGATGAAGCGCCAAAAGTCATGTGGGCCCCGTTTGGGTAAGTGAGGACATCAACTTCCCAAGGTCGTAACTTTTGCATACGATCTCCATTTTAGGTGTATGATAGCTTGTTGGAAAGATCTATTCGAGAAATACAACGCTCGAGACAAAATAGCATAGTAGATGTTATTTTGTGAGAACAACATACCCAAAAAAACATCGTTCAGGGCCTCAAAATGGCCCCGGAAGTTCAAGACCCAAAAAAACTGCTAAAAATAGTAAATTACCAAAATTGTCAGAAAACTGTTTTGGGCCAGTTGGAGAAAGTGGGCGGCCATTGATATCCACCTGGATCATTCGGCCCTACTTTCCACCTCTACTGGACACATCCGACATGGAAAAACAACTCACACCAACAGAGTTAAACCCAGATTGCATGGAACAAGTCACAACTAATCAGATTATGGACACAAAGATCAATAACACCCGCCAACAGAGGATCCATCTTTATTGAGTTGTCAAAGCAGGCCAACTCCTTCACCAGAGCAAGTGGCTCACCAAGGATCAAGTTCAGCAGAAGTTTCTGCATCTCATGGAGGAGCTCAACACAATGGGGACCATTGCTTCCTAAGGGGGGAGGAATGATCCAGGTGGATATTAGTGGCCACCCACCTATTCCACTTGTACCCACACCATTGTTTCTTTTGGTTTTTCAGTTTCCTTAATTGTAGCACAATTTACTATTTTTAGCAGTTTTTCGGGTCCTGAACTTCTGGAGCCGTTTTGAGGCCCTAAACGATGTTTTTTGGGCATGAATGCTTCGATGAATATGAGTTTGTTCTAGACTTGAGATTTGCCGTCAACAGTGTAATCCTCAGATAGATCTTTCTAACGATGTATCATGTGCATCAAATAGAGATAGTATGCCAAAGTTACGACCTCGAGAAATTGATGTACCAATTTACCCCAACGGGGCCCATATTCTAGCGTTTCATCTCCTAGGGTTAGGTTTTTGGATGTTTAGGTTTTTCCATTGTTTCTCAATAATATATAGGCCTTCGAGCCTCATTGTAACACAGAGTTCATAGGCCAGTAGCCACCACATCTCTTCTCAGAGATAAGCTACCAACGCCCGAGCTATTTTATTTCCATTCTGTCTGTAAGCATATTTCAGTCATTTGTTGTTAATGAAATAAAGTTTTACTTCCATTGTACCTCTGCGTTTATGTGTATTTATGTATTTCATTATGTTCCTGCATAAATCCGGATCATATATATAGCTAAGGGAATAGCCTCAATGCATAGAACTGCATTAGTTTAGTCTTTGGAGGACATGAGGTATATGACCAAGTTAAGTTGAGTCATATGAAAAAATTGTGGCATGCGTTTTAACTCCGTGAAGTGGGTTTATAAGACCAAGCCACTAGTTTTTAGGCCCAAATTATCCCTCTATTCCACTAGCAAAAAAAATACGGGTGTTGTATC
>SNQJ01S0008332.1:498386-508438 GCA_010110895.2 Picea sitchensis | reverse complement strand
TTAATTAATTAAATAATTAAAATTCCAACCTTAGGAAAATTAATTAATTTTAATTAATTAAAAAAAACCTATCTAGACTCGACGAAATTCCGCGAAACTTTCTACATTGTCTGACATGGTCATTTACAACATTCCTAAACAATAGATACCAAGGGACGAGACCATTAGGACGTCGTTCACCACTTTGGAGGAAGTTATTGGATATGTGGAGGGAAAAACTCAAGGGAAGTCAGCCAGGCCCGAGAGCCCGGTTGACAACCTGAGGATAAAAAACCCCCGGTGAAAGGAACTCCCCCAATGGGAACATCCAAGGGTACCTGACCTAACTATGATCCATGCAGACTTATTACATTATTAACCCACGCAGGGGTGCGGAAATTTCGTTTACAAAATTTGTGCTGGGGCATCAGATACCCAAGTAGAACCAAAACTGTCTTCGTCAAATTTGCATCTGGTGATGCATCTTCATGGCACATGCGTTGACCCCTAGTTGAATAGGCGGTCAACAGGGGGGAAACGGAATGTTACCATTATCAGAACCTCCCAATAGTACCCCTATTCCCCAATGTGAATTTTCTTGAAACCCAATTCACTAAATCAATTAATTTTTCTGTTAACTGATTCTGCTAGGTTTTCTTCACAAATACATAATACACAGCAGAAAATAATAACCAAGAACTTAACAGTAAAAGATAACAGCAATCAAATCACATGTACACAAGTAATTTTTGGACAACTTGGCCCTGGAAAAACCCCGGAGGGAAAACCAGTGCAGCAGATTTGGATTTTATTATTATTGAGCAGGAAAATATAGATCTTTCTTACAATAAAATCATCCCAGCCAAATACAAAACCTCCTCAACAAATGTATGGCCCCCTTCTGCAAATCCTCCTGATCAGATATGTAGGAAAAGATCTCTACAATGTTGATCTCAATGTAGAAGCCTCCTCTGTCTCCCTGCAAACTCTCTCTCCAAACCCTCAAGCAATTCTCCTCTTTCTCTCTTCAGAAAATTGTCTCTCTGTTGTGCATAATGCCCCCTCTCCAAGTTGATCTCATTTTTACTCAATGAGCAAGTGAGAAACCTTATCTCCAAAAGAATGGAGGGCCAAGATTGATCCTCATACACCTTATGAGATTAATGGTCAAGATCAAAAGACTACAACTTAAATTATTTCTCACTTTAACTTTATAAAAAGTACTCATTAAGTCAACATTAAAATATAACCCATTTAATGTACTTTTTCCTAAGTACAACTTTAAGAAAAAAATTAACCCATCAACTTGAATAAGTTTCATTGTCCTCCTCCATTCTAGGATGCCATGCATGGTGAAGACCTTCCATGCTATCTAATCTCAACCACCCAAGAGTGACAACACTGGACTAGGATGGCTAATGATGGTCACCAAGGTGAAACAAGGCAAAAAGCATAACTTTTGAGTTTATGATTCATTATCCAAGTTCAACCCATGATCCTTATTTAAATGGCCAATGTATTAAATATGACACTTAATACAAAACAAGGACTAGTGTACCTCATAATATGTTGGACCACCATCTCCCAATGCGCCTTGCTGATTGAGTGTGATGAGTTATGCTGATGAAGAAAGAGGCATCTGAGGGGAGCCACTAGTTGCCATATGTGGACATGCTAATCATCATCAACGTTGAGATCACTATCTTTATTGTGGGCCATGAGACATGATCTCCTCTAGTTACCCCTAGGTGAGAGGGAGTAACACACCCCAATTCCAAAGCTCCCAAGAACAGGGAAATGGCAGGAACAAGTTCTCCGTCACCCGAGAGCAATTCCCATAAAACATAGGTCTAAATCATTCTTAAGCTTTAATGACCTGTACTCTACTTTCATGTCCATTTATATAGAATATTAGACAATTCTTACCTTAGAATTAAGCATCAGGATAGTTAATATTGTTTACGAATAAATGTTTTTGGTTGTTTCCATAACAGCATGTGGCTTGTCTAATCAGCAAATGTATAAAATTGGGTTTTTTGACAACTATAGTAAAATACATGTCTCCCAACAGTATAGGAAAATTAAACACTTGTTGACTTAGTTCCATTCTTTGGCCCACGAGATAATTTTCAAATGCAAGGTTTTTATATCTGATTTCATCATTGTTAGTAGAATTATCAGATATTGCATTCAGAAAATTCAGTCAGGGGTTACCGAGAACAAGACAGTCCAAAAAAAAATCAAATTGTCATAGGGCAAGGCCATTTCATACACAATATAAAAGAAGAAACTTAATTTAGAAAATCAAAACATGAAAGCATCATATCTGAGCTGAGATTCCTAAAATACCATACTTCACAGCAAGAGTATATATAGAGCTTACTTGAGGTGCAGGCAAGACAGAAAAAAGATCAAAAATAAACCAGCGTCGAAGATAATGATGAGCTATTCGTTTTGGGTCGTCCACTAACTCTCCAGCTCCAACAGTACGTGAAGCAGGCACAACATAAGCCAACCTGAACTGTAACAAATAAAGTATGACAAAGGGAATCAAGTCATGTAAAACTGTAATTCAAAAGATTTTACTACAAGAAGCAGTTTTTTAAAGGCTATTGTAATTTGTAACAGCATGATCCATATAAAAATAAACTGTTCCCCAATATAGTTTGCTTGAGAGTAAATAAAGGACCCGAAGATGCTCTTCCTCAATTATAAAAATATAAAATACTAGCACCAAATGAAAACCAATAAGCTTCTGTGGTATATGTGTAGACAATGAAAACATATTGCTCAGTGTTCGAATATAAATCGAAGCATATTTGCCAAAAGATTGTCGAGACCAATGCAAGCAAAGCAGGATTTCCTAACCTTATAGACTGCACTGTAGCCAGTATGGATGGAAATGAAAAATCTTCACATCTTATGGCAGGTAGGCTAACATAAGAGGGCTTAGGGTCCTTCGTGGATCAAAGTATCCACTAGCTATACACCAAATTTGCAAACTATACAACCTTATTAAGATCATTAGGACGTTATAAGAGTTCGCAACAAGCAAAGGGTGGATTCACCCTCTTCCTCTGTTCAAACCAAATGTGTCCCATTTGGAGTCAAAAAAACTTCGAGACCTAGTTCAAAGAGTTTGGAACCTCACCCTGAAGCTGGTGGGAGATCGGGGGTGGACCCTTTGGTGGGAAGCTCCTATTTTTACTACCGTTAAGTTTGTGAGAGGTTAGGGAAAGATGATGGCTCGGAAGCGGAGAAAGTAGTTGCAAGTGGATTGGCAGCGGCTTGAGGAGGTTCACATCTTTCTTGAAGATGATCTTCATAATGTCACTCTTCAAGAAGAGGCTGCAAAATTGGAGATGGTCGTTTGTAGAGGTAAAGACTATATTGCCAAGGGTGCTCGAATTTGGTCACGTCTTAAATGGATTAAGGAGGGAGATGACAGCTTCAAGTTCTATTTTGACTTCCTCAAAAGAAAGGTGACTAATGATAGGGTTCTTGGCTTGCATAGAGATGATGGTGCTCTATCTGAGGACCCTTCTGAGGTTAGAGGTACGTTTAGTTCGCTTTTTAGAATATTTTTACTCCTTACACTTTGACAGAAAGGCTTTTATCTGTTAGAGATTATTTTTGCAGGGTTGTCCCCTGCAAGGTTTCTAGTGGTGATCAGAACAGTTTGCATAGAGAATTTTCAAGGGAGGATCCTTACACTACTTTGGCTTCCTTGCAAAATGGCAGGTCTCCAAGTAAGGATGTTACCCCTTGTAAGTTTTACAAAGCTGTGTGGGACACCATTGGTGATGATTTCTATTGATTAGCTTCTGAAGTGTTTGCCTCATGTTGCTTATCTGAGTTTCTTAATCAGGGGCTAGATAAATTTATTCCTAAGAATGCAATTGGAGACTTTGTTGGAGGTTGGCGGACTATTCTGCTTATATTTGAATATAAGATCATGGCTAAGGCCTTGGCTCTGAGGATCTGACTGGTTGCTAGATATGAGGTGCACAAGGTGCAAACTGGTTTTGTTCAAGGAAGATTCATTCTTAACTCTGTGGTTTCAACATGGGAGGCTATGGAGTGGGCTAGGGAGACTAGTCAGCAATCCCTTATTTTAAAAATTGATTGTGTAAGGCAAATGATTGGGTAGATTGGTCTTTCATTTCAGAGATACTAACTTGCTTGGGCTTTGGTCCTCACTGTATTTTCATGGTGAACACCCTCTACATCAATGCTTCAACCTTTTCCTCTATTAACGATGCCTTGTCCTCGTGGATTTTTTTGTATTGGTCCTGTTGACCACCTATTTCGACTAGGGGTCAACTCCATGTACCATGAAGTTGTGTGCCTTGGCGTACAACTTTTTTTGAAGACTTTTGGTTCTACAGGGCAATTTTTCCCCCCGGCACGTCTTTTTGTAATAGGAATGTTTGCTCCCCTGCGTGGGATAATAATGTAATGTCATATTTTAGTTAGTTGCCTAGGACTTTATCATTAGGGAAGTCCTTTCATCGAGTTTTTTTAATCCTCAGGTAATTTTTAATTACCCTTGAATTTTTCACTCACAATAATCCTCCAAAGTGGTGAAAGGCGTTCTAATGATCGAGCCCAATGGTTGACTAGGGTCTAGGAATATTGTAAATGACCATGTTAGACATCTTCCAAAGTCTTGCGGAATTCCATCGAGTTTTAATAGTTTTTTTTATTATTATTTATTAAAATTACCCATTTAATGGTAATTTTAATTAAATTTGATGTAAAAATGTAAAAACTTGGTCCTAGGGGATTTTGATAGGGGTATGGGTACTCAAAAGAAATGGCAAGAGACCCCCTACACCCTTGGACCAAGTTTCAACTCAATTGGACAAGTTTTTCTAGGTCATTGTCCATGAGGAGTCCAACTCAATCTTGAGTCAGCAATTAATTGCTTTAATTTGGCTAAGTAAAAATGTCAAAAATTGTAAAATGAGCAAAAAGTCATGAGAAAGAGTGGGAGAGGTTTCCTAAACCTTTTCCTAAGTTAGAAAAGTGATTTTCTAACTTAACCCAAACCCTCTTTCTTAGCCACAACTTAAATTGACCATCTCCCTAAGAAAAGTGTGCCCCCCTTGGTGGTTGATATAGACAAAAGATAAAATTAAAGTGAAAACCCACCTAAAACCCTAAGTGCGCCCCCATAAGGTTCTAACTTAGTGGTTAAGTGAGCTAAAAGGTGTTTTACCCCTTCCTATACTCAACCCTCAAACCCTAACTTACCAAAACCCTAAAAAGTGCACCCCTCCTTGAGATGCTCAATCACTCTTGGCAAATGACACTTGGAGCTCATCCAAGAGGGGTCTCTCTTGCCTCCCCAGTATAAAAGAATGCCTACCCCTCCTCATTAGAACATCCATTCTCAGAGCAATTTTATGTTGCCCAAATCTCTCACATTCCTCTCTCTCATTTTGCTCTTTCTCTCTTGTAAATCTTGCTGCAAGTATTTGCAGCAACATTTTTCTCAATAATAGAAAAGCTTTGAAGAATCCATGGTGTGCATTGAGAGTCTTCTTGGTGCCATGTTTATGCTTCAGTGAGGTGATATTTTGCATTGTTTCTTTGTGTATTTCTTGTTCAAGAATCTAGTTTAGGAGATCCAAGCAAAGTATTTTGCTTGGATAAATTTATGGTAGTATTGTTATAGATTTAGTGAGCTGATTTCTTATTGATATTGCAAAGTATTTTGTTATCTCATTTGAATCTACTCACCTCCGTTCATTTTCTGTAGCAAGATCTCACATTTTGGCAGGTCACCAAGGGTTTGGAAAGACAAATTTCAGATCTGGAAATTTGTCTCTTCAACCAACATAAGCCTCTAATATTTTCTATTTCATTTTCTGTTATTTCCCTTTCTCTTTTGGGCAAATTTATGTTCTGTAATAGGCTTACATTCACATATTTTCTTGATGATTTTTACATGTAAAATTTTTGTTATGTACTCACAGAAATTTCTAAGTGTTTTGATTGTTTTACAGCATTTCCAGCAAGCTTTAACTTGCTGTTTTTTGCAGGTTCTCATCAGAACAAGGGGAGGTGTTGCCCGTTTAGGGCCTCAAAACACTCAAGAAGAGCCTCCCACTTGGGGTATCAAAACCCCCTTCTTATTCTCTCTATTTCCTTTATTGTAAGAAGCCCAAGATAGTTTCTTGGGCTTGCATTCTTCTCATAATTTCATATTTCTGTTTTGCAAATAATAGTTAAATTTGCCTACACCTTGCAAAGTGGTTTGGCTTAGCCAACCCATGCAATATCGTAAGGCTAGGTAGTTAGTTTTTTGTTTTATGCATCTGATTATTTGCCCCACTTGTCCTTAAGGCAAGGTTGTGAGGCTAGGTTTATTTTCCTATCTCTTAAGTTATTCATTTAATTATTCACCCACTTTGGCACAAAACCGGTAGGCTTGTCCTCCTCATTGTGTCTTCGTTGAGGTTGTTAAGTATTTGGTTTATTTCTTATTTGTCCCACTTGTCCTTAAGACAAGGTTGAGTGGCTAGGCGCAATTGTTTTACTTTCCAAGTCTCTTTACTTGCATTGATTTATTTTGCCTACACCTTGCAAAGTGGTTTGGCTTAACCAACCCATGCAATATCGTAAGGCTTGCATTTCTTGTATATCTTGTTAATTTCTCTCTTAAGTTGGGAGTAATATTGTGTTGCAATCTTTTCAAGTTGGAAGTAATCATATTTAGTAACTAGGCACCCATAACTGGTACAACTTTCACCATAAAAAATGGTGACTTGTGGAAGCTACAGGGGGTGGGAGTCAGGGACAGCTTCACGGCACTAAGTGTCCTCCCTGCTTGAGCACCCAAGCATTCTAGGTTGACCTGTGGAGCTAGGGAAGGGCCTTGCTTGCCCTTCTTCTTGAGCACCCAGCAATCATTTTGGTCAAAGCGGTAAGAGTTTAGGGGTAGACACATAGTCTAGGCTTGCATCCTCACCTAGTTTAATTAAGGTTTAAAACTCTTATAAGTCTACCTACACAACATTTACTTTTCAGTTTAATCATCTCAACACAAGTTGTGTAGTTTTACTTTCATGCAATTTACTTTACATGCAATCATTTATTTTGCAAGTCAAGTTACTTTTCTCTTGAGTTGGGTGCATCTACTTTCAAGTTGTTGTCTCTAAAAGTTGTGCATTGTCTCTCTTTGGGTGATTTACTTTCAAGTCTTCCTACTTCCTAAGTTGCGCACTAGTTCTCATTGGCAAGTTATTTCCAAGTTACTTTCAAGTTACATAGTTCATTTGTGGATATGTCATGTTCATTGTATATTGGATCTAATCATTCTTTAGTTCTGTTATATAGTTGTGCAATTATCTAAGTTGTTAGTTCCATTGTATATTTGTTCTTAACATATTTTATTTGTATATTTCATTTCATAATTGTTTTAAGTGTAGATTATATACTTTATTTCATTGTGATTAGTTCATCTAATTGTATACTTGTTGTATGGTTTTTATTCGACTCCATTTCACCCAATCTTTAGGCACTAGTCTTAGTGAACTTGTAGGTGAAAGGTTTTGCTTGTCATTGAAGCTTTGCATTGCATTGTTGCTTGTCATATAGGTTAGGTCTCCCTAACTTAACAATTAAAATTAACTCCTAGATCACATTAATCAACTTACATAGTAAGTAGGGTCTACCCCCCTTGGCTTCCCTAGGAGTGAGCCTAGACGAAAGAAGTCCAAGTCGAGGTGACAGTGGGTTTGGACTTAGGCATTGTGCCTCCAAGGACACACCAAGTGGGTTGGAGACTTCTCCACGCTTGTAGGTGTGCATAAGGACAGCAACAAGTCCATTCATTAAGGGTACCCATTGACCCCTTATTTATATGTTTTGACAGCAGATGCTCTAGTTTATTTGTTGGAGGTTGCCTGTATTGCAGAGTAGGTTTGTAATATTCTACTCCCAGATGGGTCAAAGATGCTTATCATTTTACAGATGATTCTCTTCTCTCTGTGAAGGTGGAGCGGGATTGAACTTATGGAGCTCTGGCATGCTTGGATACATTTTGCCATGCATCAAATCCAATGGTCAATGCCCATAAAACAGATTTTTATTTAGTTAGATTGGACCTACCACGAGATTGGATCCCTGCAACATGGTCTTATATTCGCCCCAAGATCATTCTTCAGTATTTGGGTATCCCTTTTGGGATTGGTCTATCTCCAGCATCCATGTGGGATTGGTGTCTTCGAAGGCTTCATGGCAACCTTTATGTTTGGCACCATAAGGATCTTTGCTTTGTAGGGAAGTTGACTGTTGTTGGTCGTATTGTTTAGGCCTCTCATTTATACTATGTCTCTTGTTGATTCCTCGAAGAAACTCGGTTTTGGCAACCTGAGAAAATTTTGAGGGCATGTATGTGGTCTAAGCATGGTGGTGAGAGGGGTCTTCAATTGGTTCCATGGGATGTGTGTACCATGCCTAAGGATAAGAGGGGCCTTGGGTTGATTGATGCATCCATTCAGGGTAGTGTTATTGTGGCCAAGTGGGTAGTTCAATGTCCTGAGGACTCAACACCTCGACAGGTCCTGTTTTGGCACATAGTGATGTTTGCTTAACACATAGGCTGAGTCAAAGCAACCTTCAGTCTTTATGATTTGTACCAATGGCTCACTTATTTCAAGTGTTGGGTTCTCTATTTTTTAGGAGCATATGGTCCACTAGGAAAGAAGTCGCGGGTTTGGTCTATTGTCATTGCGTTGGCAATGGGACAGGTTGGAACTTAGCTTATCGACCTATCTAGAGCTAGCATGTACTTGGTCTCCTTTTCTATTTTTGGAGCTTCTTCTTGGAGGCCGCACATGTCAAGATTATCATATTGTTATTTTGGGAAGTGGTTACTTGAAGATGATTACTTTATTTAATATGCATGCATGCATCTTGGAGGGCGCACTTAATGAGTTCTCCTAGGTGGACCTTCAAGCACATCCTCCCATGCCAAGGATTATTTATGTATTGTTGAGTTGGCACCTTGGAGGGTGCATTATATGTGGACCCATATAACATTTTGACATGGTAAAGTCTTATTTTGATGGTCCGTCCTCTCTCTTTTGGAGGATATTTACCACACTACTTCCTATTTTTTAGATGGGGCAACCTCTCTTGGAGAGAGTACCGGCCACACTATCCACTTGACATGGTCAACAAGATCTAACCACTACATTATTATATTATAGTCTGACTTGTTATGGAGTTAGTTTGGGAAATAACATATTTTATTGTAAAAGAGATTCAGCTCACTCTATATAAAGTTGCTTTCTCTCCATTGCATGAGTGATTTTGTGAGTTGGGAGCTAGGAGTTCAAGAAGTAATGAAATATTGGAGCCTAGGAGTTGAATCTTGATGGAGCCCTTGTACTGTCAAGATTGATGACTAATGAAGACATGAAGTATAGCTTTCTATTTTGGTGTGAGGTTTAATGCTTTCATTGTTATGAAATTATATAGAAATTTTCTTGTTTCAATTTAATTTAAAAGCCTAAGTATTTTATTTAGGAGTAAATAAATGTGAGGAGGTTTTTCCCTCTTGATTTACTTGCTATTTTATTTCCGTTTATTGTCATTCTTCTAGTAAACTAATTGCAGATTTGGAATAATAATTCAGAAATAATACAGCACTATTATATTTCATTGATGAGTGCTACCTTCTAGGGTCCTCTAAGATTCATTTCCATACTAATTTCCAGCAAGTACTCTAAGGGTAAATGTTGTTGAAATAATGTAACTGCGAAGAGCATTCTTATTATTTTGTTATTGGATTAAATCCCCATTGTGGATTAATCATGTCATTATTATTATTTTTATTATTAGGTTAAATCCCCATTGAGGATTAACCAAGTCGGTAATTGTATAAGGACCAAATCCCCTTTTGCGGATTGGTCATCTGACAATTATAATGTAAAGAATAAGAAGTCGGCCCCAGCAGTTATAATGAAAGGTCGGCCCAGCCAGATTTAATTAAAGGTGGATTTATCCACCCAGTATGAGAGGTCGGCCCTGCCAGAATGGTGTCTCTTCACACGTGCCAG
>SNQJ01S0008332.1:466290-480265 GCA_010110895.2 Picea sitchensis | reverse complement strand
TCTTGCATAGGCTATTTAGCAGAACGTTGACTTCATCTTATCTATTGCATTGCTTATTAAATGAAATCAGATAGTTAAGAAGTACTAACCCTTTGAGTTATAGCCTGCAAATATACATTTTGTGTTGTCTTGTTCTGGGCAGGCGTTTTCAACAGCGACTTCACTTCTTTATTGGTTGATTAGCCGGACTATCTGATACTGGTGGTAACCTGCGAGGAGGGAAATATTAACACTTGACCTTGTATCCATTGCCTCTTCAAACCCCAGGTTACTGGGGACGTCTCCCCTGGGCTAACCTCCCTAAACAGAAAGAACCTCCCCATCGAGGTGACATTGGGTGGGGAAGGTTCCTGTTACGTCAGTTTGTCCACTATCCTATAGCCTGAGACCTAAAATACAAACTGCGCAATAACAATACCGCTACATGCCCATGTTCATAATAGGCCAGCTCATGATGAGACCTCCCATCCACCAACTAATACCTTGAGTGTTTGTTTTTCTTATGAATTCTCTTTTCTTACTGAGAAGCTTTTTACTGCTTTCTCAGGAATCCCTGGGCGAAGCATCTCAAAAGTTTCATATTTGGCTTTTAACTCTTGCCAACTACTTTTACCCTCTGGGACTTTAGCCCCTTCTTCCCACAAGGCAAGGTACAACCCTTCCTAGTGTGGCAAATCCCAATGAACGAACAAAGGTAGGGGGAGATGAGAGGAATAAAGATGGAAAGTGGTAAGTATGGAGGGAACGGACGATGACCTTTCACAGACCCACCCAGTGGCAACCAATCCTAAAGGGAGATCAACTTACTAGGGCATCATGTCACCCTTCTAGGTATGAACAAGTTAAAGAGCATAATTTCCAAGAAAACGTTATGAAATGATGGAGAATTCAATGCAACATATTCAAGTGCTTCAATAATCAGAGTGACACATATTATGATACTCGGACTCATTACCTCATGGAGAAAGACTTACTGCTACTTCAGGACCAGGCTGGTGGGATGGATGTTGGTGCTTCTAATAAATGGGTTGCACTGAAGAAAAGAGGGGCCCTCTGGGACCATGCTCAAGTCATCCAGCTCTCGGCACTCCATGTCTAGGACCTGTGAGCCTCGAGACATGATCTCCTTAGTTATCCCTAGGGTAGGGGATAACAAGTTCGACCAAAAACGTTAGCAATTAATGGTTTACTTAAATCTTTATGTTTCCGTTTTATCCTTTTACTTAAATTTTTAACATTACCATTAATTGTTTCAGGATGTTTGAGAGTGGTTCCAACCTCATCGGACTCAATATGGAGAAAGTAGAATTTCATATCGCATTCAAAATCTAGCAGACTTAATAGTTTTCAGTGTTTCAAGATTGGTAGGATTGCAACAATTTCATTGGATTATAACACGTATGAGGGTATGGGATTGGCATTTAATCAAGAGCACCAAGCCCTTTATGTACCTCGATGTTGGTGGTATTGATTGTTGAACTCCTCTAACATGGCCTTAGCAGAAATGTACCTTTCACTCAAACCAAAATCATTCATTAAGCATGTTAATCTTTTTCTACCATATTATAAGGCTTCAATTAGGAGGTTTCATCAAAATTGGGAGGTGTTCACTAATGTCTCTAGAGGATCAAGGTAGAGGCAAAGATTGATACTAATGATGAGGATCTTAATATAAGCAATGGTGGAACATTGCTTGTCATTTAAATGTTCTTGCTCATTTATTCATAATGCTTTCTTTCAAAGTTTCAATATTTTTTTGGAATCGTGGTTTGGGATTTTTTAAAATATAATTTTTTCATTAAAAATTAAATATTTTATGTAATATTTAGTAAACCAAGTCATTGAAATAAGATCGGTCCGAGTCAATCCGAGTTCGAGTTCGAGTTCGAGTTTACCATCAACCGATCTGAGGCTGAGTCCGAGTTTTAAAACATTGCATTGTACATCTACCTCATGATGATGATATACATTTATATATGTGAGGTCATTTTGTACTGGTTCTCCACTTTTGAGTCCTTGATTGGAAAACTATCAGGGTTGAGGATTCGATATCGAATTTGATGTATCATATTTTATTTGGCATCCACTACATCATATATATGAGTGCTTTCTCCATATTTATGTGCCAATGTCACGTGTTTATCTGATGTTGTTGTTGCTTTATATGTTTAAAATTTTGAAAAAAAAGAATATAATTTGTATTTTTTAATGTTTGTCGTGGCTTTCCGATTTTTTGCCAACTTTTTCCAAAATGATGTTTTCTAGACCCTCGCCGACTTTTTCAACAGTGCATCTAGACACTTAGACCTGTGTGGAAGTACCTATACGATGCTACAAACATCAACACTCCCTCTTAGCGAGAAAGGTACTTCTCGAAGAGTGAACTAGAACTAGTTTTCCCTCTGGTCTTGGCACAATGTCCCACACATCATCCTGCACCATGGCATCCTGATATACCTGCAGGTTTGTTGCTTCTTCAATAACGTTACTCATTAGTGCCATTAAGTTTGGAAACTTCTTCGGAGGCCTGCTCTCTCTGACTGTGCTCCTAGGAGCCTCAACATACTCCTCAGCATCCTTCAATGTTTACATCAACCACTCGGGTCTCTTGACAGAGATGGAAGCAGCTAACTCTTCCTCCCCACATGAAGTCTGACTCCTGAACTGGGAGTTGTTGAGCAGTGCTCTTCCTTCGAAGCCTCTTGCTCCTCGTCCTTTGCCAATGGTAGTGGGTCGTGTGACTTCCTAGAAGCCAAGTTCTTCTTGAACTTAACGTCTCTGCTCACAACTATCTTTCTTGTTATCCCCCAGTCTAAGGGTAACTAAGGAGATGATGTCTCGAGGCCCACAGGTAGCATACATGGAGTGTCGAGATCCAGGTTGACCGGCAGAGCCCACATTGAGCAGACAAACCCCCTCCTCTCCACCATGCATCACCACTCATCATCACATGATAGCAGTGTCCTCCACACCAGCTTGGCCCCTAGAAGACAACCAATCTTGCTTCATGAGGTAACAATTCCAATCTCATGGTAAGTGTCACTTTAATATTTGAAGCATTTAAGCATGTTGCAAAGAGTCATGTCTTGATTATGGAACGTTTGCTTGGAAAATATATCTTTTTCCTTATTTCATCTTGGTGGTTGACATGGTGTCCTAGTAAGTTGGACACCCTCAGCAAAAGGGTTGCTATTGGGGGGTCTCCTTGAAGGGTCATTGTATCATTCCCACTCATACTTACCACTTTTCATACTTCTTCCCCTCTATTTCCTCATCTTTTGGGTTTTTCAGTTCATTGACCCCAAGAAGGGCTTGTACCTCATTTCATGGGAAGAAGGGGCTAAAATCCCAGAGGTGTTGCAGCTAGCACTATAAAAATAAAAATCCATAATCCATCCTTCTAGATGCTCGCCCTAATGTCCTGAGACCCATGAATGCCCCTCTTTGAAAAAGTAAAGGACCTTTCAAAAGAAAATAAATAAAAGTGTCCCGCTTGATGGGGGAACGCATTGTGGTGTTCTTTAATTTCCAATGCACATGGCACTCAATGTTCGAAGCATAAAAAAGAAAGGAAAATAAAGGGCTTGGAAAAATGTTGCATTGCAAACGAAGGGATGCAGCGCACCCTCCACAAAGGCACCCATAAATGAGACAATATGAGCCCTTGATATGTCAAGAACCCCATGCCCAAGAGTACTTCCTCCAATCCACCTCATACTCATTACATGGTCTAGAAAGGGTCTTCTTGGGAAACATTCCTTGACTTGGGGATTGGCCTACCTAATAGGGCACCATGACACCCCTCCCATACCTAAATTTGGCAAAGTTTATAAGGTCTTTGAGCATTTGTTTAATTTGAAAAGGGGGGACTTAATGCACTTGTTTGGGTGGTTCTTTTATTAAATGTGGCTTACTTGGCATGATTCATATGACTTGTGGACCCTTGGAGGGGGTATTCGTTTGTCTTTGTAGGGCTTTCCCCGATGAAATTCATCCATGAAGGGACTAAGCCACTTGGAACTTCATAGGGTCTTGAAATCCTATTGGATGGATGTTGTGCCCCACACATTGGAGGCCTAGGATGATGAGCATTGCACCTTGGATGGCGTCTCTAGCACATGAACAAGACCCGGAACCATGAAGAGGAGATGATGTCACCCTCCTATGCCCAAACGTCGCTCTCTCGCAGCATGACGTAACACATTGAGGAGATTGTTGGGTGTATTTTGTACACTTGATGGTGTTGTGGGCTTGTGACCCCACACTTTTGCTTGATTTGGGGATGACGTGGTAGATTTCTACCACGACGTTCTGGCCTTTGGAGGCTTATCTTCACACGTGCCACCTTGGAGAAGAGTCTTGTGGGCTTACATGCCATTATCTTGCCATTTTTCATCATATTGTAGCCTATGTGGGCAAAAAGAGCAAAATGTTTTGCTAATTAAGCATTGTAACTTTGGTTTTGACCTAAAATTAAGGATTTGATTGTAAATGTGGACAAACATGACTTGGGTTTTCCTCTATAAATAGAGGCAAGTCATTTTCATTTGAACATAACTCACTTGTGAGGGTTCTCCCTCTCTATGGAAAATTCTGGCCTCTTTATTTTCTCATGTGCATTGTGGAAAAAGGCTTGTCTTTGGCATTTTGGAGCAAATCGATTTCTCTTGAGGCTTTATCTTGGATGAATGTGGATACATACCTCTGATAGTATTTGCAGGTAGTGGCACCATCTAGTAGCAACAGTAATAATTACCAACTCTTAAAAACTTCAAGGGTGACTGCAACTGGTACTGCAGCTGATACTTCAACTGATACTGCAACTGCAACTGATTCTGAAACTGCAACTTAGGGTTTTATGAGGAAACCCTAATTTTTCAAACTTCAAATTTTGAAATTCTGATCCAGGGGCTAAATGCACTGAGCTGAGGGGAGTAAGCTGGTGCACTCAGATTTTTGAAAATCCAAATTTTACCCCTTGAAACTGAACTTACGGAAATTTGGTACTGGTTCTGGTTTCCTGGTTTTTTGGTACTTCTGGTTTTCTGGTACCAGTGAAAACTAGGGTTTCACTTTCCGGGAGTTCTATCCACTGAAAAGATGCGCTCAAGGTGCCAAAAGATTCACTAGGGTAGGGCACACTTTTCTAGATGGTTTTTAGGCAAAAATTCCTCTCCAACAAAAAGCCCTAATTTTCTTGTATGACAATAGTGACGTTTTTGCTTATCTAGTGAAAGATGCTCTCTTCAGCTTAGCTCTGAAACCATGTTAAGTTTTGAGCTATTATTAGGTTTCTTTTCAATTTACTAGATAACAGTAACATAGGTAGGATTACTGAGAGAAACACAATCACAAGATACACAACATTTATCCTGGGAAACCCTCATGGGGGAGAAAACCCAGCAAAAACTTCCTTGATATAGATAGCCAATACAATGCTAAGACAATAAACCAAACACTAGAGAATATCCTTCACTGAGCAATGCGCCTCTCTCTCTTCCTTCTTCTGGCAATTGGCAACTGCAGCTTCCTTCAAATTTGCGCACTAGATGAGTGAGCTGAGTGAGTGAACAAATGAGGCACTGGCTTCCTTTATTTATACAAACTGGCAAGTGTTGAAAAGGTGTCTCTTCACTGGGCAGGGCTGACTTGTCTTCTTAGTGGTTAAAACCACTTTAATTAGGCCTGGGGGCCAACTTCTTAATTTGCATAATACAATAAGGGTTTGACCAATCCGCAAAAGGGGATTTGGTCAATTACAATGCCCGACATGATCAATCCATAAAAGGGGATTTGATCTATAAATAAATGACTCAAATAATAATAATAAGTAGAATACTCTTTGCAGTTACAATATTTCAACAGCCGAGGAGGATTTTTAATCCTTTCTAATCCCACAATGACATTTGGCAAGCTTTTTCCCTCAAAGCCTTTTACCCCAAGCTTGCCTGGTGACTCCATTAAGGGAACTACCCTCTTATCAATTTTCGATGAACTTCATATAAGTTTATCTGGCGACTCCATTGAGGGAAGATACCTTCTCCATCTTCGATGAGCTTTGAGCTCATCTTGCGACTCCATTAAATGTGTCATTTCAGACAATGGAATTATGGCACCATGGGATTTTCACAACACTCAGGATGATCTATATTTCCCTTTTTTACTCCTCCATGTAAAGAGATAAAACTTATCCTCCACGTAAAGAAAGATTTGTATTTCCTTTTTTTGTGCCAAAATCTTGGCTCTGATACCAATGTTGTATAAAAATATTTTGCTCAATGGCATATAATGAATATATATGTATTGATTAATTATTGAATGATGATTCTTTACATTGAAGAGGGCTTGGCTTAAATATAGCCAAGGTTCCCTTTGTACGAAGAGTCGTGACTTTTAGTCATGACTTTACATTTATTATTTTTATTTATTATCACTTTATTATATTTTATTTTATTATTATTTTAGCTTTATTTATTATTTATTATGTATACAACAAATACCCTCCTTGAGTTGGAGAAGAGCCAACCAAAAGAGAAAGGAAGAGCTACTATGGTGACAATGGTTAGCCTTCCTCGGTTGCACAAAACTAGCCCCTTGATGCTTGGAACTTTACATCATATGGGGTGCTAGAATTTGTTGCAACGTAAATGATGAAATCATTTTAGCAATTACATGAATTTAGCACTAGACAAACAATTTCCTCTTATATACATATTTAAAATACTATCAATCTTATTTCTAATATGATCATTTTTAAAATTTAGAAAATAAAAATACATAGGTAATTCCTATGAACTAAAACCATCAAACTAATGCTTCCCATATCTAAAAACAAGATCATTCGTTATATTAAGAAAAGAAAGAAGTAGGAGCGAAGTCAAACTTACCTGCAAAAGCATGTGTAAGAAATAAATAAAATCAGTCAAACTTCTCAAGATAGTAACAACTATCGCCGCCTTGACATTGAATGTTATGTAGAAATTGCCCTGATATTTGAAATAGCAAGAATAAGAAGAATAAGAAATATTAGTAGACATTTGCTTCCAAACTTTGTTAATTACAAGCTACTAAGTCTTCAATACAACCCCAAATTTTCCCTTTCTTGTTCATATTTAGTTGCCTTGAAATATTAAGACCCAAAAACCTAATGATAAATAACAATCAGGCCAATGCTTTCCACAAAGATTTAGAAACCCAGTCACAAGTGAAACAAAAATTGGAGCCAAACCAAACTGTTTAAATGTGGAATGTATGAGGATAGGTTCCCAATTTTCCGAGCCAACGGAAGCAATCACGAAGCAGAGCTAATGAAGGATGCAGTAAAAACTTGTGATGCAGTGCACACAGCCTTAGATCCCTTGGCTAGGGTTCTGCGTGCCACCTGTTGGGCATGGTGCTTAAGTTACAAACCCTTATCTGTTTTGGTTCCGGTGCCTTTGATGACTACACCCTAGCAAGTCCTAACTACTCAACATGATATCTCAATACTATACAACAAATCGAGTGCTGTTGTTAGACGTGGATTTGTGGTGACTTCCTGGCCAAAACATACTAGATGCTAATGTAGCAACAAAGTTGCCTCTAATATCATGAAGAGTGAAGACTGTGCGTCCTATTCCAGATTTAGCACAACCAAGCTTCTCTCACCATAGTCAAGTTTAATCAGCAGCCAATCAATTTCTGTGACTTAGCAACTATGGAGTGAACTCTAGTCTTGAAAGGATCTTTGTATTCTCAGTTGTCTACAGTTTGAGTTGTATTGTATCCCCTGCTAGAGCTGTCAAGGTTGCAGGTTGTTATGCAAGAATGTTTGAACTTTGACCTAATGTTCTTTATTAGACTTAACTATTAGATCCATTCACTACACACCACTGCACAGATTTGGACCACCTCTTCTTATTTTTTAGGAATTTTAGAGGAGAATCTCCAGCTCAAGTGTAGATTGAATTGGAACTTCATTAATATAGGAAACACAGTTACTCTTTGATGAACACAAATCAGTTTCCCCATGCGCAACAACGAGACATGTATCTCCAAAACCTCAATCATATGGAGTATGGAACTGATTGCAAAGTCTAGCTTTGTAACCACTAATTGTAGCACTGGGATCAATAATTGTTCGCAGCTTCCATTGGTTATACACCTTTGTATTGTTCATATCTGTTGTGTGTGCCTGTACGATGGACGAGGATTTGGTAGATTTTTCGGAAGATCCATTGGAAGGCCAGCAGATCTGTTCCATCCCAGTGATGAATCCATCCAATTATGCATCAGCTCCTACTCGCGTATTCCACATGGGAAGAAACCCGCTGGAGGAGACCTTGGGAATTCTTGGTGAACTGCTGAAAGCACATTTCAATGGTCACAAGAGTGATGATGTAATTTCAAGTGACAGTTTGACAGTCCGGGACAAAAAGCACTTGATGGAAATCAATGCAAGGCTGGGGTTTCAAAGGAAAGGTACACCTCGGTAGATCTTTTGGGTACTGGGATATATGTTCATTGCACCATCTCAGACAGGGAGATACCCTCAGCACATGGGGAAACTCTGTTTGTAGCAAATTCACTTGCCACATCTCCACAGGATTTGGTCAATCGAACTTTTGATTCCCCTTTCGTCCGCAAGGATGGTAGTAACGATCGAATTGCAGGCCTAGGTTTCATTGGCAATATGCTAGATTATGTATTAATGAGAGGTTATCTTCCTCTAAAAGAAATTGTTAGGGTTTCAGAAGTTGAAAGTCGTGGGGCTTGAGGGGTCTAAGAAGGCAAGGAAAAGACGAAATGCATTAAGCAAAAGCAGGATTCAGTAAACCTACACCTGGGTGAAAAAACAAAATTACATGAAATAGTGGAGTTGGTGGACTCAGCTCTTTTTGGACATTTTCCAAGTAGTAGAATGGGAAGTGATACATTAAACGATTGGATGCAGTAAAACTTTGAACCAATGGTAGGATTTCCCTCAAATCTTTCTCTGGTAAAAGGATGGATGGTGTGGATCTTTCGATTCTCTGCCAAGGTTGACAGAATCCTACAAAATTGATGGGAGTGAGGAGCACAACCCCTATTTTGAAAAGATGGCACTTGGATTTTGAAGCTAGATCAGACCGAATGAGCATTTCTCGGTCTGGATAAGGCTTCAGGGGCTTCCATTGGTTTTGTGGTCAGATGAAGTTTTTGTGGAGATTGGAAATGCTCTAGGTACTTTTTATGAGGTTGATAAGTCCTACTGTGATTCTGGGTATATGGGGATGGCTCGAATTCTAGTAGAACTGGATTTGAAAGGGAGTTTGGAAGACTCTATGATTATTAGAAGGAAATCTGAGATAATTCATCAATCTATTGATTATGAAGGAATTCCATTTAGGTGTGCAAGATGTTATGTCTATGGACATCTAGTGGCCAAGTGTTTGTTACCAAATCGAAGGAAGATATGGGTGCAAGAGGAGCAAGTTAGCAACAAGGAGATTTTAAAGAAGGTTTGATTGGTGGCTCACAGACTCCTAGGGTTACAATAGCTTCTAAGTATAATTCGACAAATGTAGCCTGAACACAGGGAACCCCTATGGCAGGAGCTCAAAACTTTATGCACACAGAACTGTTGTTGTTGCAGAATTTGGAAGCTGATAAGGACAGAATGGAGATCTCAGTGGTATCGAGTAAGTCTAAAAATCCCTCACACCCTATGATAAGAAATAATTCAAAAAAAAATATTTTTGGGTCTTGTGGGGTAGGTTTAGATAGAAGGGAAGAGGATCAAGTGGGAGATTTCCTCCCCAATCTATCTAGGAAAAAAACCCCAAAGCCTCCTCTTATCCCAATTAAAGAGTTAGGAGGGCCTCATGATGGTGAGGCCTCCTCATCAGTAAAACTATGAATTTAAGTGAGGAACAAGGGGATCTGGGATCCCACAGTGAAGCTCACTCCTTGAAGGTTACAAAATACAACCTCAAGCCCAGAGCAAAAGGATCTACAACTTTTCCAGAAGGGGGTCTGGGTTTTTTTTTTTTAAAGGACATAAAAGCACCACAAAGAGGAAGAAAATCACATGTCTCTGGCTCAAAAACAAGCAAGTCCAGAAAGAAAAAATGCTAAACAATTGTCTTTGATTGGGGCTCTTAGAGTAAATGCCCCTAAGGATACTTTGAAAAAAATATTTGACCCTGAACTGTTGAGGGTTGACCAATCCCTTAACAAAAATGGCCATAAAAAGATTAATAAAGGTCAATAACCCATCAGTGATTTCCCTGCAAGAATTAATGACGAACAGGTAGAGAGTAGTTCATGAACTTTCACAAATATTAGGGAGTTGGGAATTTAGTCATATTGATGCAAAAGGGAGATTGAGCGGGAATATTACAGGGTGGAAAAAAGGATCATTTTCTTATATTAATTCATGAGATTTTTCATCAGGTCTAGGGACATCACTATTTTATCTGGAACTTAGAAAAGAAATCACTTTTCTAAATATTTATGGACCCTATTTGGATAGGGTGGAATACCAGGATAATATTTTCAGTAGGGAATGGATCCAAAATGGTCTGGTTGTGGTAGGAGGGGATTTAAACTTCACAGCTAGAGCATCGGAGGTGTGGGGACCAGCTGCTCAAGTTGATTTCCTGTCCAGATACTTTATCAACAAAACAGAGGAAGTGGGTTTATTGCATATTGAACTTGCAAAATTATCACCAACTTGGAGAAACAAGAGAACGAGAGAGGCTTGCATTATTAAAAGATTGGATCATTTTTTGATTTGTGTTCCTTGAGGAATTCCATAAGAATTCGTCAATGGGTTTCCACTGGCGGGGACTCAGACCATTGCCCTGTGCTGTTGGAAGTAGATCTAGCTCAAGGGAAACTAGCCAGTCCTTTCAAGATGAATCCAGAATGGTTAAAAGAGGAAGATTTCGTCAATAAGATAAAAAGGGTCTGGGAACCTTTTGATGATTCTTTGACAGAATCAGTTGCTCTTCAATTTAATTAGAATCTAAGAAGGGAAAAGTACGGTAGAAGTCACATTCAGTTAATCTACAGTTTTTGAAAAATGAACAGGATGAAAATTACCTGTCTCACTGAGAATAAGAAGAAGAAAAGAGGGTCCACAAAGATAGCAAAAAGGCAAGATATTACAAAGAACTGATTCCACCACTGCACCATTTTAGTGTGGGGATTCATTACAGGTGAAAATCGATACTTGCTCCATCCAACAAGTTTCCCATGCATAGTTTTTGCTCCACTGAAAAATGCATTCTTCTGATCCAAAGACATATTTTTAATAGTTAGTATAATACCAAGGATAGCTAGATTCTAAATTATAACTCTGCTGATTAGAGAAAATTTCTGTTAATTATGTAAAAGTATAACTCCGACGATAAGAGAAAATATAATGTGAAATTACATATTTCAGCAAACATGAGCTGCTGACAACTAAATGTATCCCTCCGGGATTAAAATAAAAAGGTGAAATTTCTTACAGAGGGTGACATAGATACTGATGCACCAATGGAAGTGAAGTAGCTAGGACAAATCGTACAGTAAGGATTGTCACATATGCCAAGAGGTCCAGACATTAATAAATGCCCATGCTTTGATAATGGATTCTCCTGCTCCATAATATCTACCCGCGCTTCTTGGCATCCATTTTCTACAGTTCCGTCCATCATATTGAGCCGTCTTGACTTTGAACATTTAGTAAAATGTTTATAATATAGTTTAGTCCCTGATGAGATTGAACTGTAGCTAATCATCAGTATCAGAAATCCCGCACATCTTGTTTCAATTATGCCAGAATTTAAGAGAGCAAATAACAAACATTTCATGTATCATACCGACAAAATAATTACATACCATATGCTAGTTCTGATTTCTGCAATAACAGATACCGAAGGATTTATTGTCGTGAGTGACAATTTTTACAAATAACTCTTTTCTGTACAAATAAAACTTGCTGCAAACGAAAATCAAAAACAACAGAAGTGCAGTGATTTTCTTCCGGTTAAGTTTCAATTTGACTACTTATTAACAATTTCAACGCTACATTCATCCATGATTCCATCGACAGTAAGCCAGCCTATCCATCTAGTCTAACTGATATGCATGGAAACTTCCAAAGTCAAATCAACAGTGTGCTAAAAAAAGTCACAAAACAAAAGTGCATATATGGATTACCCAATTTCTTGCACTAAGCCCCTTATTCTTCATTTTATATTAGGTTTTATGAAATTGGTTGATGAAATATCCCTGATCCAATGGATCTGGATGGACTCTACTGAAACGGACGTCTCGGCTCTCAGATCTGATACTCTGGGGGTTTTTGGATGCGTTTTAGTTACTTTGTTTAACATGCGTGGTGATTTTGCATGTGTGAGTCATATAAATAAGTTGTTTGAGCAGAATATATGATGCATGCGAAATAAAGGAACCAACACAACTCAATAGCATGTATTATGAAAAATAGTAGGAAATACAATGTGCATGTAGGAAATATAGGAACTACTCATCGGCTAGATCTCATAAGAGTTGATCGTCGCTGGAATACAATGCAAAACAACAAGAAATACCCGTATATAGAAGATCGGGAAGAATCAGCAACATGCATGTACAGATCTGATGTATGCAATCTCGGATACTCACGGCAATTGCTGCAAATGTCTGGGAAGTTCACCCTGCTAGCTATACTCGTCTGATCTGCCTGGAAACTGTCCCAAATGATGCGCCTTGACCTCACAGCTCCTCCTGGTGACTGTTAGACTCAAGATCAGCCTTCTGTTGATCTAACTGAACCCCGGATGGGACCCCCTAGGGGTTTGCACCCCTCTCTTGGACAACTGATGCGCCCCAGTGATTCCACCATCAGAATCTAGTGATGTATGGCTCAAACTGAGCGCCCTGGTATGCTCTATAATGGGTTGGGAGGGTTTCTCCGAATCTGACCCGGTGAGCTCTTTGGAACCCTCAATGTACCTCCCCAAGTGTTGCGCACTTCCTGGTTGTCTGATGTGCACTAGAAGATTCCTCCGTCAAAATCTGATGAATGATAGCTCAAAAGAAGCGCCCTAGCTCCCTCTCAACTGGGTCGGAACGAAATGACGAGATCTGCCCTGGTCTCGTCCAGCTACACAAAATTGTCTCTAACCCTTGCACCCTCACTGGCTGCAATGGGCAATCTCTGAACTAGGTATACATAATACAGATCTGGCACGGTGAAATACCTGGATGGTATCTCCAATAGGCTAGGGTGTGTCTTCCAACACCAAAACCGATTTGGGTGGTGGTTTCCTCCAGAAATCCACAAAACAGCTAAGAGGTCGACTTCCTCCTCTGGAACCTGTTCTCAAATCAAAATCATAACATAATGAGGAATTAGGTCCAATTCCTCTTCTTATACCTCCCCCAATCTAATTTGTCATTGATATCACTTAAGCTAGGCGCCTTTCCTCCTAAGTCGAATGTGAATAATTAATTAAGTCCCCACTTAACACCTTTTTCTTCTATTTCTCCGTTGACTTTGGCTTAAGTGACTTTTCCTATGCTTTTTGGCTTAATTCATCGTTTAGCCATTTATTCACCCTTATTTCTCCCTTTGTTCCTTGTTTGTGCCTGACTATAGTCTACGAAAACAGATAGACTACTAAATCACTCCCTGTTGAGGCTAGTCTTGGGAACGGGACATCACAGTTGATGTCACCAAGATATGACTGGCATTCTCTTGTTTCTCTTGAATAATCTCTTTACGGCAATACTCTGAAAGGAGCTTTGGACACAGTACAAGAAATGTTGATTTGTGTACCTTGGGAGGTGTTCCCCATGTGTTATCCCTTCTGAGCACATGTGGGAGAGACATTTGCCTTTGTCCTATGTACTTTATGTTCTATTTTGTACTTGACTTTGGTTAAAGTGCAAAATGTCACTTTTTGGTAAAGTGAACATTAAATCACACTTTTTGTGATTTTGGATGGGACATAAAGTGACTTAG
>SNQJ01S0008332.1:437918-457191 GCA_010110895.2 Picea sitchensis | reverse complement strand
CCACAAGGTCTGCAGTTTAACTGTTTTTACCCTGTCATTTCCTTGGTAGGACGATTTAAGGATATCCCAGGCCTGTTTGGAAGTACCAGCGCCTGTGATTTTCGAGAAAATCGAGTCATCTACAGAATTCTGTATCCAGAATTTCGCTTTGTTTTCTTTGGTCCTCAGAGTTACCTGAGCAATTCTCTGCGCGTTTGTCATGGCAGTGAGGGCGGCTGGATCTGGTTCCACATACCCGAGATCCACTGGTTCCCAGCACTCTTGTGCTTGCAAGAACGACCTCATTCGAAGAGACCAAAATTCGTAATTCTTACCAAGAAGAATCGGACCCTGAGTTGGGCCTAGATTGCTAGACGACGCCATATAAAAAAAAAATTGCAGAAAAAAAAATAGAGGGAAAAATTCGTATTTACCTCCGATCTCAGAAACGTCGATTTGTCGATGGCCGATGGGAGCTTATCGGGCTTGAATTGGCCCTTGGTCTCCTTGCAATGTGACCACACGCCTTGTGATAAAGCGCTATGGGCTTTTCCGTTTTTTACCTTTCAAAATGCCGAAACGCGAAAAAATTTGCCTTTGGACTTTTCAACGGCCCAGATCGTGCTGCGATCTGACGGTCCAGATCTTATCGGGATATCGCGAATCGGGATTTCGCGAGTTCTGATGTCGAGGTTTTCTTACTCCTCGATTCCCCGATTTCCGATTTTCCGATGGCGCATTCCGTGTCGGGACTTTTCCCGATTTCTTCGATCTGCGACACGCGTCCACAACAGATGGACGGTCGTGATCTCTCCTCGCGATTTCAAAAACGCCGATGCGCCGATTGACTCGTATGACGAGATGACGTCAGCTGGGCCCCACGACGGAGTTTACCTCCTGTCGGGATTTCGGAATTTGGAGTTTGGAAGTGCTTGAGTTTCTTGTCCTTAAGAATCGCGAAACGCCGAATCCCGATATTCCGATGGGCTCTTTCCTTGTTGGAACTTTTCCCGAGTCCCCGGAATTACGCCACGCGTCCGGGAGTGATGGACGGTCCTGATTCCTCCTCGGGATATCGCGACTTGCGATGCTCCGAATTTCTGTCAACTTGAAACTCCGAATGCCGATACGCTGACGGCGCCCTCGATGTCCGCCACGTGTCCAGGAGATATGGACGGCTGAGATCTGATCGCTATATCGCGTATCGTGATTTCGCGAGTTGCGATGCCAAGTTTCTTTGACAACTTGAAACCCCGAATGCCGATATGCCGACGAGCGTTCCGATGTTCGCCACGTGTCCAGGACAAACGGACGGCTGAGATCTTATCGCGTATCGCGAGTTGCGATGCCAAGTTTCTTTGACAACTTGAAACCCCGAATGCCGATACGCTGACGGCGCCCTCGATGTCCGCCACGTGTCTCTTGATGGACGGTCAAAATGACGTCGGGACTTCACAAGTCAAGAATTCTCTGGTGCGCTCCAGACGACAAACCGTCGTGCACCTTTTTGCAGATCTAACAGCTGTCGGTCCTCTGCACAAGATCTGGCGGCTGAGATGCTTTCGCCTGTTCCGCGCTCTCCTCGTCCCTTCTGGACTGGTTTCCCGTTTCGGATTCGCTCGCAGGACGAATCTTACGGCCTCAGTGGCTGTTCTTTTCACCTGTGGAAGAAAGATTTGTGAATCTTTCAAAGATTTGAAAGAAATACACGAATTCTTCATTATCTGCTACAATCTTTGACAGATTTGAGCGATTTCTTGAAATCTTTAAACGATTCTGCCTTTCGCATGAATCTTTAACAATTTGGAACGTTTTCTTCGAGTTCTTTAAGCGAACTTCCATTCTGCAATTCTTCTTCGTCAATCTTTGACGATTCTCTCAAAAAAAATTGTGCAGGTTTCTTTAGAGTCTCTTCTTCTGCGTTCTCTTCGTCCAGGATCTTTCGAGCGTTGTACACTCTGCTTCCTCCGCAAGCTTCCTACGATGATCTTTAAAGAGTATTACGAACAGCTCTCCAAGCCTTGTGAAAAGGCTGTGTCGCGTGCTCTCAAGATCCGTGAGGCTCTGCGCTGTGGGGTTCGTGTTGCTCTCCTGACTGTGTGAAGAGGCTTACACCTGAAGCTCTGATACCATGATAAATTGTGAAGCAAAGAGAGATGCAGAGAGAAAAGAATAGAAACGGTATATTGAAATGTATGAAGAAGTACAGAACTTAGAACATCGTTACAATGTAAGATGGTTGAGCTATATATGCTCAAGCAAGACAAAATTAGAAAGTACAACTGTCCAGTACAGCTGGCAGTGTACGGTCATACTGTTGAGGGTACAATATATTTAACAAAAACTACGACAAAGCAATGTACATGTTTTTGTTGTTACTCGCTGAAAATTTATAATGATAACATGCAATGTGCATGTTCTTAAATTTTTTATTTTTTATCCATTTTTTCATATATATTATAAAATAATATATATTGTGTAATCGTGAAGAACTCAGGTCGTGTTTCTAAAAGTACCGTCCGGGACCCGTCCCCATCCCCGTCGCTGTCTCCAAATCCAATACCGTAGCAACTTAGGTCATTTTGAAAAAGATGTGCCAGGTGGACCTTGTAATGCTCATCCTAAATCCTAAATTTTGAAAAAGCTGTGACAGGTGCACTGTGTAATGCTCATCCTAAATTTAATCCGTCTTCCATACAGTCGATACGATAACAGCGAGATACTCAAAGTGAACTTTCTCCATACAGCTTTCTCGGAAACAAAAGTCTACTTAAAGCTTATCAACATTATTTCCGAAGTACATTATTAGCCGAAACCCAAAATAACCTAAGAGTATGAAAATGCTCTAAAAGCACCAGAATTGAAGGGAAAACAATACATTTTCGTAAGTGCAAGTAAATAGCTTAAGCTGATTTAGTGCTAGTTTATAAGGCTCTCATGTCTCAGACAAATTAATGTTTCCAATTAACTGAACTTATATAAGGCATAGACTTTCAAGCCGAAATTCAGACTATTTCGTGCTGAATTTCAAACTAACATTTACAGTCAAGGTTTTAAACAAAAATGAAACTGACGCACCTTAAGCTCCTGGACCGCAAAATCCTCTTCAATTTATTGATGATACCCAAATATCTTCAAAATTTCTCCATTTCGCTCCATCCAGAGCCTCGAACGCATATTCTTTAAGTCCAACTAGGAGAGAGGCCTTTGAGCTGAATTTTGTTCAAGGAACTTTCCCCTCGATTGCCGTAAACTTCTCGCCGTGCCCAAGGAAGTAGCAATAGCAGCAACCACGTAATTCCGTCGGACTTAAGAATCGTAGAAGCAGGATTCTCCAACGATCAGAAGACGGCAGAGGATAATATCGGTAACACGAATCTAACACGAACTTTCCGTCGAGTAACACCAAGTGGGCCTCTGATGTTCCAATCTTGACTTTTCCGATGCCGAATTCCAAACGGGCTTGCCATCGCATTTGCATTTGCCCCACTGACAACGACGCCGGTCTCTAACTGAAAATGGCAGAGCCGAAGTGAAAATGTGGTGATTTTAATTTTATTTAATAAAATATTATTTTTTTATACGAGTTAAATAAGTAAAGAAGATAATGTCAATGGATTAGTTAGTTGGGAAGAAATTAGTAGATAAGATAATTTTATTAATATCCATATAATGAAATAAAATTAGGTTATATTAGGTTAATAGACTTCTTTTTCCAAGTGAAAATTTGTTCAAAATTATATTAGTGATATAATTTTCTTTACATACAATCATCCAAGAGATACTTTTTTCATCCAAAGACATAAGGATGTCCATGGCAAAAAAGAACATACATAACCAAGACTAAGATAAAAGGAGCTTCACAAGATAATTTGTCATAGGTACTATCAAAAATACAAACTGAAAGTTTATCAGGACAGTCTCGAGCATACTAAAATAAGCCAAAATTAAGAGATATCTAGGCTAAGTACTCAATATATATTCAGATGCTTTGATTGTTGTACTCCGCCCGGTTCCCACTGGTAGAAAGTAACCCTCCCTTCAGGAGCCCAGAGAGCTTCCTTGGAGAGCTTGTCGGCCTCTTTATTAAACTCCCTGTAGATGTGATGGAAGCTTAGTCTCTGGAATTTTTTACATAGTTCTAAAGTATGCTTTTTTCAGCCCTCAATATAGCAAACATCCAGCTTAGCCTTGTCATTAAGCCAATCTATAATTACTCTTGAATCTCCTACAACTTGAAACCTTTGAATAGCTAGATGGTTGGCTAAAGTAAGGGTAGCCCATATACCCATTAGTTATGCCTTTGTATTTGAACCTTCACCAACATTTAGGAACCATCTATAAACCAGATTATCATTTGTTTTAATGACTCCTCCCGCTCCAAATAATAATCGATCGATGCTTGCTGCCCCGTCAAAGAAAGCTATGGTTGTCCCCTCCTCATACTGAAAAAAAACATTCCTTTGTGAGTGATTTAGTAATAAAAGTTTTACACAGAGTGTAAAGACCCAGAATATTAAATAAAACAGAGTGGATAGAAGGAGACTTGTTTTCAAAAACACGTTTATTTCTTTCAAGCCATAGCCCCCAACTTGCGATAGCCGCTAGTTCAGGTAGAACAGATTTGTCATTTATCCACTAAAAGTAACAATCTACAATACCTTGTCCTTTCCATTCACTTTTTAGGTTCAACAGATGTTTTAGCCATGCTCGGACTTGTCTTGTGAAGCTGCATTCAATGAACAGGTGTTCTATATTTTCATAGTTTCTTTTGCAAAAAACACACCAGCCAGGCCCTTCCCAACCTCTTCTTTGTAGCCCTTCCCAAGTTAAAATCTTCCTGGAGATGGTCAACCATGTAAAAAGTTTAATTTTTAAAAGGGTATTCCACTTCCATAATTTATGTTTCCACTTTGCTTCATGTTGATAACTTCTGGTAGAAACAAGAGTTGAATAAAAAAAATTAACAGTCGTCTTTCTTGAAACATCTCCTCCCGTCCATAATAGTGTGTCCTCTGAATTACCAAGGGTAACTCCAGCAGCTAAGAGTCTCCTTGTAAAGTTGTCCCATTCATCTGCAAGGATACCACAAAGTCCCAAAGTATTACTACCTCTCCAATAATCATCACTATCCCTTGAATCCAAAGGATTTTTTGCATTGGCAAGCAAATTGATATTCTTTCTGCTAAGATGATCTTGAAGTTCCTGAGACAAAAGAGATTTGTCACGCAATCCCAGGATAAAGTCTTGACCAATATAGATTTTTTCTCCCGAGCCCGGCAACCAACTATGCCAATGAATTATCAGATGAACCGATTTTAACAAGTTTCTCCAAATTCTAGAAATTGTACTCTGCCCAAAGTTTGTCGACCTGAACCACCTTGTCACGTCCTAGTGTTTTAAATATTTATCTAACACAATGTTGTGCCAAATACCTTCGTGATAGAGTGTATGCCAAAGGGTATTTGCCAACAACGTTGTATTAAATTGTGCTAAGTCTCGGAGACCCCAACCACCAGAAGACTTTGGCCTCGAGATAACCTCCCAACTGCATAAGTGTATGTGACTGGTAGACAAGTTTCCACTCCATAAAAAATTATAACATAATTTTCAGATTTGGGAAATAATAGATTTTGGGAGTAATTCTACCGTCATCCAATATACGGATTGACTCTCAAGCACCGACTTAAGTAATACATATCTTCCTCTCAAAGATAGCCATCGATAGCACCAATTACTAATCTTTTTTCCAATTTTTGTTAACAACCACGACCAATCTGCCACCCTCTGAGGTCATGTTTTTAAATGAAAGCCCAGATATTTGAAACCAAGGTTTAAGGCCAAGAAAGTACACGGTAGCACAAATTTTAATGGAATCAGCTCAGCATCAAACAACCCTTCATAATGCATCATAGTCTTCGTTGAATTTACCTGCAATCCTGAAGCTTTACAAAATAGATTTATAAGATCAAAAATTTATTTCCATTCTCAGAGGTCAGCGTTTGACAGAATCAAAACATCATCTACAAAAAGCAAATGTAAAATTTTTATCAGATTTGAAACTTTAACCCCTGAAAGTTTGTTCTCCAATTTACTTTTTTTCAATAAAAGGCTTAGAGCTTCCATTACTAAAATGAATAATAGGGGAGAGAGTGGGCAGCCCTGTCGTAATCCCCTTTCACTCTTAAAAAAATCTGTAACCTCCCCATTTATGAGCACAGCATAGGAAGGTGATGTAACACAACTCAATATCCATCTGGTCATTTGTGTGCCAAAACCAACTTGATTGAGTATCAAATGGAGAAAGTCCCAATCCACACAATCATAAGCCTTGCGCAGGTCCAGCTTGAGGATCAAAGATTTGTTTTTTTCTTTTTCTTTTTTGTTATACTATGTAAGCATTAAAAGGCAGTACCTATAGCGTCCTGCATTCTTCTTCCTTCCAGAAATCCAAGCTGTTCTTTTGACAAATTACGGGACATAATTGGCTTAATCCGATATGAGATGATTTTAGAAATCAATTTGTAGCAGAGGTTACAAAGGGATATCGACCTATAATCCCCGAAAGAAATCAAGTTGTTTTCTTTAGGGATCAAAGCCAAGAAAGTAGAATTTAAGCATCTCGGGATATTTCCAAACATTCTAGATTCCTCCACCATCTGGACCAGATCAACACTTACCAAATCAAAAAAATATGAGAAGAATTCCACCGTCCAACCATCTGGACCTGGACTTTTGTCCCTTTGGAATAATTTGAGAACATTTTTTATTTCATCAGCCGATATTGGCTTCAATTATAATGCTAAATCCTCTATCTGCACCATTCTTGGAAAGAGCTTTGTAACTTCAATTTTCTCTGGATTAAAAGAGTCGGTTCGGGATTTGTAAAAATTTGAAAAATACTTGGTTGCAGCCTTCTTCAAGTCTGCTTCACCTTTTACCTGTTGCCATCTTCATCAACTAGTTCCCAAATATGTTTGTGGATGCATTTTTGACTAGCATAATGATGAAAGAACTTTGCATTTGAGTAACCACTGCTGATCCAAATCGCTCTGCTCCTCTGGCGCCATTTTTCCTCATTGTATCTCAAAATTTCATTCCTTTCCTTTTCCAAATTGCCCAAGAAAATTTCTTTTTCATCGATTTTGTTTTCCTCAACTGCAAGTAATAAAATCTCCTTGATCTGTGCTTCAAGAGAATACAGATGATTAGCTAAGAACTCTTCTTTCCTTTTTACCCAAATCTTTGTCTACTTTTTAAGGTCTTTTAATTTCCATACCAGTCTGCATTGAAAACCCTCTTCAGTTAGATAGTTTTCATCTTTCCAGACCTTGGTAACTAACGCCGAGAACTCAGCATCCATCAACCATAAAGGATTAAATTTAAAGAGATAATTTTTATTGACTGCAACAAGATCCATCTGAAAAATGACAGGCGCATGATTCGATATATACGGATATTCCACCCAAGAATGGTAAAATTCTTTAGAGATTAATAAACTATATGAAATGAAAACACGATCCAATCTTTTTGCAATATCATGGGATCCCTGACATCCATTTCGCCACGTTGGAACCATCCTGTCTGGGAAAATATCCACTAAATTCTTTGATTGAAAAAGAGCATTGAGGTGATCTGCCAAAGAAACCAAGTAATTAGAACTACCCTGCATCTCTTCAGCCGGTAGAATAATGTTTAGATCACCCACCAATATCAAATTTCTTGCCTTAAGAATACCACTATCAACCAAATTATCCCAAAAAGTTCTTTTTTTCTATGCATGACCCATATACATTAAGGAATGTAATAGGGCAAAGAGAAGATAACACCCTGTCGTTCAATAAGATACCCCCACAAGACAAAGAGGGAAGTAAGGAAAAGGTATTTGGGTCCCAAGACACTAATAACCCCCAGGAAGTTCCTAGAGAACTAATAGCACAAGAAAACCAATTCGGACGAAAAACTTGTATGAAAGCTCTAGCTTTTTAATTCTCCACTAGAGTCTCCTGTAAAAAGATGATATCAGGATGAACACGATCCAAAACCCTGTGAAGAGCAACGGCTTTTAAGGGGCCCCCAATCCCTCGAATATTCAGAGAAAGTAAAATCATTATTTTTCCCTTGCTAGGTCCTTCAGCGCTCTAAGTGCCCCAATGTCTGAAGTGGAAATATCTTTGCCTTCCAAAGGAACTAAACCGCCTTCCAATTTTTTCCTCGTGCTTCTAGTTTTAATGGGGGATATCTCAATACCTAGTCCACGTGGTCACGCGTACTCCTTTCCTTTTCCCACAGTGTTAGGGTTCGAAGAGGAAGCAGGTTCCCCACCCGTAGTCTCATCGACAACTTCTTTTCCGAAAAATACAGGAAGTGGGATGGGAGGATCATTACCCAAAGCAGATGGAAGAAGATTGTCAAAAACAACCAGAAGGGCTTCATCATCCACTTCCGACTCCCTACAACCTTGTAGATTTGCCTCAAAGACATATAGTGTAGGAGACAAAGAACCCGACTAAGAAGGAAGGGGAACAGGGGTCATAGAGGCAACTTCTAACACCGGATTATAAGTTGGAGAGTCTCTACACATGGAAATGTCATTAATACAAGCCTGACCTGAACAGATTCCTATCCCTAAATTTACAGCCAATGAGGGATTAGAAGACTTATCAATCACACCTTTACCAGTTCTCATGGAAAGAACAATATCATTAGATATCAAGTCTGGACCCAGAGACTTATCTAATATATCCCTTTCCAACAGTGTTAGGGAATCATATAAAGTTGGACATTAATATTTTAACTTACCTGTGTAATTCTCCCGCAATTTTTCCTAGGGCCTAGGCTCCATTTGAAAATCGGGCTCAACATTCCCAAATAGTTCCACCTCCAAAGTACTGTCTGGTACATCCCAGTTTTCCAACTCTTCATCAGGTTCCTCCGGTATTTGAAAACCTTCACAGTCCCTTCTTAAATGTCATGTGCTATGACACCAATTGCACCTATAAGGAATCCCCAAGTAGTATAAACTTTGTTTTTTCCTCCGGTCGCGCCAAATAATGTCAAGTGTTTCTGGTAAACCACCATGTATATCTAACTCCACCAGAACACGACCCAATTTTCTGTCTGTTGCATTAAGTGTCGACCTGTCAACATTGATGAAAGTACCTAAAGAGTCTCCAATGGCTCTTAGTGCCCCTTCATTCCAGAATTGGAGTGGAAGCCCTGGTAATAAAACCCATAGGTGGCGCTTTGTGAGATATTCACTGTGCGGGTCGAAAGAGAGTCGCCATATTTTCAACATTATACTACTTGCACCGAAAATCCACCAAGAGGCCAAAAGAGTGACTGCATCCTCGGGTGTTTTGCAAAGGAAACCTAACCAACCTTTCTCCAGAAAGGTAAGTTGTGGAATATAACCTAAAATGGGATACCATGTCTTTTGCATCTACTCTTGGATGGGTTCCTGTGGAAGGTAATGGTAAGAGACACGTCCTACCAGACAACAAAGAGCCATATTACAGGTCTCCTTTAATCCAATATCCGACCCCAATACAAGTTTTCTTGGAACCTTGTTGGGTTTCCAAATCCTCCGCCTTCTTCCCATAGGCTTGGGTTTCACCCTGACAGTAGTTTCAGCAGATACGGGATAGGAGTAAGGTGACTGTGGAAAAAAACTCTCCCCAGGGAGAGAGTTCAGTTTTGGAAGAATAGGATCACAGAGTGGAGGGCGTAAAGGTCTTGGTAGAAAGTTTAAGTTATACCGGGACACAGAAGGAAAAAGTTGATGATTATTATCATTTAAAACCGTCGGATATGATAAATGCTCCTTACGCTTTGGTGGGTAATTTGACTTTAATATCTCGCTCTTCCCATCAAACAGATCAGGTGGACCCATAATGTAACTGATAGGAAGTTATTTAGAAGTATAGAGAAAGGCAGAGCGTACCTAATGAAGTCAGGACACCTAGATTTCACTACCAAAGTCGCTCTATTGGACCAGTTTCGAAAGATAGATATAATAAAAAGGATCGATAAGAAGTCGGTTAATCAATGATTCATAATGACATTGGAAAGGAGTAAAGTAAGTATAATCAAGCGGGCCCAGGCACTAAAGACACTACACTCCAAAGGAACTAACAATTCCCAAAAATAGTAATGTAACTGTAAAAAACCAAACAAAACCAAGTATAAAATAAGTTGAAGTATGAGAATGGTTTTCCAACTAACAGGCCGAAGGTCTTCCTATCTCAACTGCATACACAAACCTTCCAGACCAATCCTCCTTCCAAAGAAAATTTGTAAAAAATGCCTCGGCTCTGGTTCGTCCATTTTCCCGCCTAAGTGGTTGTTTTGTTTTCAATGCCAACAATTCACAATTCATCACTTACTTCCTCAATTCCCGCCCCCGACCTTTTAACTCATAGGTTAATGGACTTAAAATTAGGTCATATTAGCTCAATGGACTGAAAACTACAAGAAGTACAAGTATAATGTGGTAGTGCAATTGTGACTCCAATATAATGTCTAAAATAATATAAAGAAATAAACTACCATAAAATTAGGTCATATTAGGTCAAGGGACTAAAAACTACAACAAGTACAAGTATAACGTGGTAGTGTAATTGCTAGTCCTATATAATGTCTAGAATAGCATAAGGAAAAAAACTTTTTTTCTAGCAAAAAAAATTGCTCAATTATATATTAAAATATAATGTGTTCTCTCAACAAGTTGCAACAACAAGATAGATAGCTCTGGGAGGTAAATCTTTCACTAGCAGTGGGGCTTCTTGCCAAGTAGTAGGAGAAAAGTAATGTTGTTGCAACACATATTCAAGTGGAGAAATGTTATCATAATGTGCTCTGCCAAAATACTGTCAAGACAGAAGGTTGAGAAGAAGCAGTCTTAAAAAAATTTGGTGGCGAGAGTGGGGCCTGTTATCCCCGATTTCTAGGGATAACTAGGAGATCATGTCTCGAGGCCCATAGGTCCTAGACATGGAGTACCGAGAGCAGGATTGACCTGAGCATGGCCCTGGAGGGCCCATCTTTCTTCTTCTTCATCAGACTTGTCCTGTCAGCAGCAGCAGCATCCATCACCTTCGGCTTGGACTTGTATCGGAGAAGACTCTTGCTCTGTGAGGTAATTGGTCCAGGTATCATGGTATGTGTCATATTTGATCATTCTAACCTTCAGATATATGCATCAAATTTCTTTCATTTCTGACGACTGCTTGGATCTTACATTAACCCACTTGACCAAGGTTGGGGGGATTGACAGGGTACCCTAGCAAGCTTGTACCCATAGGTTTCGGTTAGCCACCAGGGGGGATTTTGAAGAGCCATCGTCCGCTCCCATCATATCATCATTCTTACATCTTATCTCCCACTCATCTATCCCATTCCCCTAGTCCGGACACTAGGATGACCTATTTGTGGGGTTACACCTTATCTTGTGGGAAGAAGGGGCTAAAGGCCTAGGAGGTAAAAGCAGCTGGTAAGAGATAAAAGCCATAAAAAATAAAACCTAGAGATGCCTCACCCAGGGATCCTCGAGAAGGCAATAAAAAGCCTCTCAATAAGAAACAAGAGGGACCCGAAGAAAAATGACAAAACAAGACCTAGCCAACAGGATGGGGGGTCTCATCATGAGCGAGCCCATTATGTTCATGGGTACCTAGCAGTATGACATTGTCATTATCTGGTTACCACGCCAGGGAAGTGACCTTTGGTTGCATGGCCAAGGGAAATGGGGTCTCATCACGAGCCAACCTTATCATCTCTGTGAAAGTACTTGTGGGTAACACTGTCAGCTCTGGTCACCACGCCAAGGCAATGTCCTCTAGTTAGACCTTGAAATAAAAAGAAAGAAAAAGTAATAAAGAAAAAAAATAATAAAGGCAATAAAGGGCTTGGAAAGAATTGCATCCATGACAGGTACAACTCGCCTCCTACAAAGGCACCCACGGATAATATCACCCCTGTCTTTCACTATGTTTGGACATCCTTTGGCCACACCACCTCGTGTTACATGGCTTGGATGATATCCTCTGGAAACTCTCCTTTTCTTATGGATGCTGGCCCAATAGGGCATTTTGTCTTTTTCTTCAGCTTTGTATAGTAGGTCATTATAATGTCTTTGAGCTATTGGATGATATGCTAGGAGTTTTATGCATGCATTTGATAAAATTAATGATGAAATATGATTGACATTGTTATGATCCCTAGGACTAATGAGCCCATGGAGGGCGAAGTTTTTGATGTGCAGGACCATGCCCAACGGACAGGTACCAAGTGGACCGGTACACATGGAGAGATGATTAGTTCGGACCTCCATGGGGCTGAAGAGCCCATCAGATGGTTGTTGGGACCTCATCAGGGGCAGAGACAAGACAATGATTGGTCGAGCCTTTGCACGAGAGAAGAAGGATGATCCAGGTGGATATCGGTGGCCACCCACCTTTTCCGACTGGCTCAAAATAGTTTTCTGGCAATTTTGGCAATTTACTATTTTTAGCAGTTTTTTCAGGTCCTAAACTTTCGAGGCCATTTTGAGGCCCTAAACGATGTTTTTTTGTGTATGTTGCTCTTGCAAAATAACATCTATGATGCTATTTTGCATCGAGCGTTGTAGTTCTCGGATAGATCTTTCCAACGAGCTATCAAGCGCCCCAAATGGAGATCGTATGCAAAAGTTACGCCCCTGGGAGGTTGACGTATCAACTACCCCCATCGGGGCCCACAAACCTTTTGAATTTTCATCTTCCAGGGTTAGGGTTTTGGATTTTACTTATGTTAAAAAGGCCCTTATAGCCTCATTGTAATAATCATCTTCTTGCGAATGCGAGTAGCCGTCACATCTCTTCTTAGAGATAAGCTGCCACCATTCTAGCAAGTCTTTCACTCTGTATTTTTACAGTCTCTGTACATTTCTTTCATTAATAGAAATCGTGTATTACTGTATCTGTGTGTTTACGGTTGCATCTCTGATATATTTCTGTTATATTACTGGATATACGCGATATCTCTGTGCATTTCTTTATTATATCTCTGCTCTCATTTCGTGCTGAAAATAATCCGGATCAAAGGATGATGTTTTCATCCAGGACGCTTTGGCTGAGCCCAGCCCAGGGGGTTTGACCCACTACAGGTGGAACGTGTCCTTTCTGATGCCCCAGGACATCATCTAGGAGCCATGACGTCACCTCCAGTGTAGGGCACCTTGACAGAGCATTTTGGCATGTGTGGTAGAGTTTGGAGGCCCAAAGAGGGCCAATGTTTGTCATCTTGTGTTGCTTTTTGCCCTAAAAAGGGCCAACGTATCCCTTAGAAGGGCTTGGCGTCTTGCATATTGCTCATTTAGGGTTTCATTTAACAGTTTAATGTAAAAACAATATGATTTGGGTTTGTAGCCTTGTCGGCTATTTTTAATGATCTAAATTTAATTATAGGTCATGATACACTATATATTGAGGATCTTTTCCCCTCATTTGAACATAACACATCACTCACTCTCCTAGTGAGGTCTGATTTTTGCACCCTATTAGGGTTATTGTCTATTTTGAGGGAGGCACACTTTTTTGGAGAGGAGATTTTTGGCAATTTATGGTGTTTTTTTTTTCTTGAAGGAAGGTTTACAACTGGGGTCTGCATGCTATTTTCTTGATGATTTGTAAGTATTTTTCTACAAAACTTCTTGGTTGAATGGTTGTAGTTTAATTTCTTGCATTCTATTTATATATATACATTGTTGAATCAAAACCCTAGGGGACAAACACACAAGTAGGTCGTTGTCTCATGTCCCTTGATAGAAAAACCTTTTAAGCCATTGAAGAAGAAGAAGAGAGCMTAGCCATTGCTACACTCATTCTATCTTCTTCCCTTAAGCTAGCCATACTTTTAATTTTCAAGAGAAAGAGGACGTCCCAGGCCTAGGTTATCTACACCTAGGGCCATTTTTCTTTTAGGGTTTGATGAAAGAGCCTTGCCTTTGCAACACTCTCCCTCTTTGAACTCTCTTGTCTTGATTTTGTTTGTCTTTGAGCTAGTCGTTTGCCGGGAAGGAGGAGAGAGCACGAGGCCTTGCTTAAGCAACACCGGAGTGAGCCTCTCTCCCCTAGGGTTCTGTTTTCAAAGACCTGCCATTGCAGCACTTTGAAACCTTTCCCTCTTGTCCTTTAAATCTCGTACCCTTCAACTTGTGCGTCCTTCATCTTTTGACTCCATAACCCTAGGCACTGATCTTTAGCCTCCAATGTTGAAGTGAAAGTGATTGAAACAACTCTCAAAAACCTTAAATTTGAAACCCTAACTAACAAACTAATTAGGCTGACGTCACACTTGAATAATCCATCTTGACGCAACATCTATCTTCTATAAGCAATTGGATGATGATCTAAAGCATTTATTGAGCAAAGTGTTGGTTGGATACATTGTTAGCTTAATCATCTTGATAGTTACCGATGAATTGATGCTTTTTCATAGCTAATTGATAAGACGTTGACCCCATTGATATCTATTGTTTTACATTGCTTATTAATTGATATCAGATAGTCATATGAAGTACTAACCCACTGAATTATAGCCTGCATATATTCTTTATTGTTGTCTTGCTCCGGGCAAGTGTTCTCTTTGGGCATACACTTCTTTATTGGCTGATTGGCCGAACCTTTTGATCTTGGTGGTAACCTGTGAGAAGGAAACTTTAACCTTGACTTTATACCTTAGCCTCTTCAAAACCCCAGGTTGTCGGGGACGTCTCCCCTGGGTTAACCTCCCTAAATAGAAAGAACCTCCCCATTGTGGTGACATTGGGTGGGGAAGGTTCTTGTTACGCCAGTTTGGCCTCTATCCTCCATCCTTTAACCTAAGCTACAAACTGTGCGATAACAGGGCCCTCGTGACCATCCAACCAATGGGTATAAGTAATCAGGCCAACTTTCCCTTGTAATGTTGTCTTTGATAGGAGGTTGACTTCCAAGTTATATTCTCGAGATGTATGAGTGTAACTTGTAAGTGAGCTTCTTAAATTGGCGTTGAAGTGATCGAATTATGTCCTTCCAGGCCAATAGGGTGATATTATGTAGCTTGCCTTTATGGCTTAGCCAGTCAATGATAACTCTTGAGTCCCCGATCAATTGAAGATGTTCGACATGCAGTTTGGAAGCCAAATGTAGTGTAGCCCACACACCCAATAGTTATGCCCTTGTGTTGGTGCCCGAGCCACAACAGAAAGTCCATCTATAAAAAGAGCTTTTGTTGATTCTAATCAGTCCACCTGCGCCACTTATAGTGCCACTAAGTTGTGTTGCTCCATCAAACCAGCTCGTCAGAGTATCCTCACTAAGAATAGGTTTGACTAACTTTTTAATTTTTCCCAATTCTAGATAAAGGTTTTTCCAACTTTTGTACAGTCCAAGGGCTTTATAGACTACAATGTTGATAGAAGGTGGTTTGTTTTCAAAGATTTTTAAATTTCTAGTCAGCCAGATAAACCAATTCACTATCGGAGGAAGTAGCTTGAAGTTGTTCTCACTGAAAAACCAATGATCAAAGCATGCAGTGAGAGAGATCCCATTTCAGGCAGTATTGATGTTGTTGACCTGAATAATCTTGTTCCATACAAGGCGAGTAAAAATGCACTGAGTGAAGAGGTGATTAATTGATTCTGCATCTTTGTAGCAGAGTTGATAGAGATTTGGGCCAGCCCATCCTTTTCTTTGGAGGTTATCCCAGTTGGGGGTTTTCTTTTCAATTGCCATCCAAGTAAATAGCTTGATTTTAAGTAGGAGTTTCCAAATCCAGAGTTGCTTGCACCATCCACTGATATTGGACTGCCAGACAGAGTTTGCAATGGCCGCGTAAATTTTGTTGACTATGATAAGGCCCGAGTTGTCCCCTCCATCCCACAGGAAAAAATCCTCTGCGCTGTGTAGCAAAATACACGCGTGTGTGAGCTCTAGGCAATACGAATTCCACTCAGTGTCCAATCCTGGTGGAAGATCCAAATCAGAACTAGTTTTCCAGCATGCGGTCGGGAGTCCGTGAACAGGGTAAGCCGCAGCTTGAAAGAGATAGCAGATGCATTTTGAGTTTAAGTGTGCGATTAATGGAGGGGACAAGAAAGAATTATGGCCAAGCCCAGTGATGTGATCCTGTCCAACTAATATGGTATGGCCAGAGCCCAGTTTCCAGGTGAGCCCACTCATAATCCAGTGCGCTGAGGACACTAAATTCCTCTAGAACTGTTAGGCAACTCGCGAATGAGGAGTGCCAATCCGGAACCAGGATGCAACAGAGGTAAAAGGCGGGTATTTATCCTTAATTACAGAACTCCAGATGCCCCTTGAGGTCAAGACACACCAGAGAGAGTTGGCAGCTAGAGCATTGTTGAACTTGAAAATATTTATGAACCCCAAAACACCCTTGTTTTTCGGTTTTTCCAGCGATTCCCAATTGCAGAGATGTAGTTTGTGGTGTTCACTGCTGCACCAGAGGAAATTGAAGGCAAGTTTTCTTAGTTTTTCTAGAACATATGTAGGTATGGCTGCAAGCGCCATCCAGTAAATCGGTTGTCCTTCGAGGACGGCTTTTATGAGAGTGTAGTGGCCTCTTATGGAGAGCCATCTATTACATCAGTGGCCAACTTTTTTTTCTACCTTGGCAATGAGCAAGTCCCAAGTCCAAGTCTGAAGCCTTGTAGTGGTTTGCTTTTAAAAAATACCCAAGGTACTTGAAGCCGAGTGAGAGGTGGATAAAATTATGAGGGAAGAGGTCCTTTAGCTGATCCAAGTCAAGATCTTGTAAGTTGGCGAAGTGGAAACTGGATTTAGACCAGTTAATATGTAATCTCGAGGCATTGCAAAAGGTCTTTAAGAGACCAGAAATCTCCCTCCATTCAAGTAAGCTGGAATTGGCCATTATAAGAACGTCATCAACAAAGAGTAGATGAAGAATTTTTACTAACCTTGATACCTTGATCCCAGTGATCCTGCCCTCTGCTTGGCTTTTTTTTAGCAGGAGGCTTAAACCTTCCATAACCAAAATGAACAGGAGCGGTGATAGAGGGCAGCCTTGTCGAAGGCCTCTGCCACTGTGGAAGAATGTAGAAGGTTCTCCATTGACTAACACAACAAAATTTTCCCTTGTGACACAACTCATAATCTAGTTTAAGGTGGTTTGGCTGAAACCGATCTGGATTAATATCAATATGAGGAAATCCCAATCTACACAGTCAAAGGCTTTTTTTAGGTCAAGCTTGAGGATAAGAGCACGCAATTTTTTTTGGTGAATGTTGTGTAAACATTCATGAGCAGTACCAATCACGTTTAAAATTTATCGACCCTTTAAAAAGCTCAGTTGTTCGCCTAACAGAGAGCGCGAGAGGATGGGTTTGAGTCTGGTGGCAATGATTTTTGAAATGAGCTTGTAGCAGAGATTGCAGAGAGCAATCGGTCTGTAGTCCCGAAAGGTGGTTGGGTGATTTTCTTCCGGGATGAGTGTCAAGAAAGTAGAGTTTATAGCTCTAGAAATCTTACCATGTATCCTGGTGTCTTCCACAAGCTCCAGGAGCCTAATCCCAACCAAATCGAAGAAATGTATATAGAACTCAACTGTCCAGCCATCATGACCCGGGCTTTTATCTGTAGAGAAAGATTTTAATGCATCCATAACCTCATGTAGTGTGCAAGGGTTTTCCATGATCATGGAGTCCTCAACTGAAACTGAGCGAGTGAAGAGACGAGTCACAGTGATATGGTCTTATAGAGTGGCAAGAGGCCTTGCCTCGTAGAGAGTATTAAAATAACTGGAGGTTGTGGCCTTGATGTCTCGCTGACCTCTGTGAATGATACCAACATCATCAGTGATGTCCCAAATATGTTTTTTATTCCTAGATGAGCTAGCGAAGCGATGGAAGAATTTGTTGTTAAGATCACCACATTTTATCCAATTAATTCTGCTTCGTTGCCTCCAAAGTGCTTCATCTGCAAGCAAGAGTTTATTCCTCTTTGTTTCAAGTAGATTCAACTTTTGGAATCTGTCCCCATCGTAACCATCCTGTGTGTCAAGTTGAAGTAGATCTTTTATATTTTGTTCCAACGAAAGTAGCATGTGCAATGATTGCCTTCGGTGGTGGGAGACCCACTTTTTTATGCAGATTTTTACATGTTTAAGTTTCCGGGCAAATCGTTGTTGTATTCTAGTTTATCTCTAGAATAGGGGGTCAGTCCAAGCTGTGTGTACAGTGACAATAAAGTCTCGTTCCGTGAGCCAACAAAAATTTAGCTTGAAAGGATACTATATGCGAGCAGCTGGAGATCCGAATTGAAGTAGAATTGGAGCGTGATCTGAAAGGAAAGGTAAATCCACCCAAGTTCTGATTCTATCATCAGCAGTAGCAAGATTAACTAAAATATAGAAGCGGTCTAAACGCTTGGAGCTGGAATCCTGACCCACTCTGCCATTTCGCCATGTTGGAGCCAAGACGTCCAGAGGGAAGTCTACTAATCCATGAGCTGGAAAAAGAGTTTTGAAGAAATCGGCCAATGGGTCTTGTGCAGTAGCGGCACCCCAAATTTCGCCCGAGCAAGTGGTGAAGTTCAAATCACCAACAATTATTAAGTTTACATGATCTAGCAGACCGCTAGATTCCACTTTTTCCCAGAAGATTTTTCTATGTGTGCAAGGACCATAGGAGTTGAGAAAGTTTATCTGTTGGTTGTTCCACCTACAAGATCTAGTTAAAAGAATGCCACCGCAGCTTAGGAAAGGATTTAAATAAAAAAGAGAAGTATCCCAAGTGGCAGCAAGACCTCCAGAAGTTCCCAGCGAGTTAACCGAGCAAGAGTACCAATCTGGGTGGAATTTATTAAAAAAAGTTCTGGCTTTTTTTCCATCAACCAGTGTTTCCTGTAGGGAAATAATATCTGGGGAAGACCGAGAGAGTAGTCTTCTGAAAGCAAAGGATTTGGNGGGGGGGGGGGCACAGGGCACCCCTCTGATATTGAGGGAGAGCAAGATCATTATTTGGTTCTCGCTAGGGCTTTCATGCCTCTAAGCACTCCAATATCAGTGTGTTGAGAGGAAGAATCAGTGGTAAGAGAAAGAAAGGGCCCCTCTTTGCGACGAACGCTTCTTGTTTTGATCTGTGAGTGTTCATTGTTCGACAACACAGGTATTCCAACAGAGGACGAACACCTTCAGTAACCACTCACATAACCAGATCAAAGATCAACACACCGATGTTTTCACGTGGTAAAACCCCTACGGGGAAACATCCACGGCCCCAGCCAATGCGGCC
>SNQJ01S0008332.1:403617-414142 GCA_010110895.2 Picea sitchensis | reverse complement strand
AAGCATCTCTAGGTTTCATTTATTATGGCTTTTATCTTTTACCAATTGCTTTTACCCCCTGGGCCTTTAGCCCCTTCTTCCCACAGGACAAATGTAACCCTCAAAGGTCATCCTAATGGCCGGACTAGGGGAATGGGATGGATGAATGGGAGATAAGATGTAAAATGATAGAATGGTGGGAACAGATGATGGCTTTGCAAATCCCCTTTGGTGGCTAACCAAAACCCATGAATACAAACTTGCTAAGTAACCCCATCAATCACCCCAACAATGGTCAAGTGGATTAGTGTGAGATCCAAGCAGTCATCAGAAATGAAAGGAACCTAATGCACATATAAGAAGGTTATAACGATCAAACATGACACATACCATGATACCTTGGACCAATTACCTCATGGAGCAAGAGTCCTCTCCGATGCAAGTCCAAGCCGATGGTGATGGAAGCTGCTGCTGCTGACAGGACAAGTCTTGTGAAGAAGAAGAAGGATGGGCCCTCTAGGGCCATGCTCAGGTCAATCCTGCTCTCGGTACTCCATGTCTAGGACCTGTGGGCCTCGAGACACGATCTCCTAGTTATCCCTAGATATCGGGGATAACACTCCACACATCTCTTCCACTTAAATTAAAAGACCACTTGATTTTCTCTATATATAATTTGTTCAAGATGCAAATATCTTGGTAACATATTGGATTATTTTATATTATGTTTTTTTTTTCTCTATTTTAATTTATTAATGTTAGATGTGTACTCCATACATCTCTTTCACTTAATGATTTTTTTATATATATAATTTGTTCAAAATGCAAATATTATTAATAAAATGTTGAAACATTTAAATCTCTTGTATGAAACAATTATTTTTCTATATATAATTTGTTCAAGATGCAAATATCATTAATAAAATGTTGAAACATTTAAATCTCCTGTATGAAATAGTTAGTGTTAACTTTCTCCATATCATTTCTATGAATGGGCAATTAAAAATAGTATTGTTTGTTGTCTTTGGATCATGGTTGTTCATGTTAATGTCTCCCTTATCTTTTTTAATGATGGTGAGATGAAGAGTGGTCTTTAAAGTTTCACGATTTGATTCAAATGGTTATAGACAATATGATGTCGATGTGGATGATCCAAATGGGAAGCCACAACAACAATTTCACACAAGTTCGTCTTAGATACAGAGACTTTAACAAGTTATGGCTTGACAAATAATGAAACTTAACTCATACAAGAAATAAACTCAAACATTCAACATTTAAACACACATTCTCATAGTAATGTGGTCAACAATTCAATTTTGAATCTTTATTAATAAAAGAAAATTATACAATGAGATGTAGACAATGTGAGGCTTTGTAAAACTTTATAATACAACTTTGAATGCACTATGAACCATCTACAACTAGCAACCGACCAATGTATAATTGGAGGATGATATATAGATATTCTACCAAGAGTATACAAATGATTCATTAAATGACAAAATATACAAAACTCAAAAAGAGGAAGAAACAAAGAAAGGAAGTGTGCCTATCTTGGCTATTAGGCTTCCATAGTTCAAGTGATTCAATCACCCTTGAGGAGATAATACTTCAATTGCTTTTTATATATTTAAAAAAATATCCATTCAGATTATTTGACTTTGCAAAGGATGTTGAATTTGGTGAGATGACTAATTTCCAAGAAGAAACTTTAGATTTATATGATTTTCGAGAGGGGCCTTCCCCTCTCTTGAATTTTGGCACCATGGAGAAATCTTACCACCATAATGTAGTGAAAGAGAGGTGTTGGAATCAACTTGTTATGTCAGTACCTCACCACCTTGACTAGGCCTTGTTTGACTTTAAATTCCATCTTCTCAAGATCTTCTAGTTGGATATGCACTTAGTGATATCCTAAGTTTATACACTTTTCAAGGCTATTGAGCAAGTTAGCAATGTTCAAGAGTGTTCACTATGATTTTGTTGAGTTCCCAACAATCTATCTACATATACCATGTATAATTTATCTACATACATTAATTATATGTTTATGCTTAATAGACAACATATTGTCCCCACATATGCATGTACATCATAAAAAACAAGTGAGGCTTCCACATCTTTAATGCTCTTGGTTTAGTTCTTATGCAGATAGAAAATACCAGAACATCATCATTTTCACAAGATTCTTCATCCACGTTCACAATAACATTGGATTCATCTACATTTAATCCTTTTGGTGCATCATGTTTGTGAAAAGAGCATGGCAACTTTGTTAGATACTTTATCACAACTAACAATGGTCACATCCTAATAGAATAGAACTTGGAAGGTTAAAATTATATATTGCAAGTAAATTGACTAGACTCATTGTCAAGGGGTGCAAGCTCTAGAACTCTTTCAATGAAGAGATATTATTCTTCTTTTCTTTATTCCCCTCTCAAGGTTAGTGCAGGCATAGAACCTCCATTGGGCTTCATTAATTACTAAAAGGTAACAATTAGACCCTGAACAAAAAAATATTCAAATTTGAAAAATAACCAATTGATTTATAAAAACCAAACCTTGAATGTCTTGTTCTCCACCAATTTGTTAGATTTTGGGGGTTACTTTGAAAATGTTTATACCATGTTTGGGGGTGCTTCATGATATTTGGGGTACATGGTGTATGATTAGCGCTCGAATGGTCCTTGATGGATTTGCACATTGGAGATGGCTTACTCAATGGTTGATTGACTTTAGTTTGATGCTTGCATGATATTCTTCCCTAGGACATTTGAGATCTCCAAACAACTTTGGTGGTATTCTACATAATGGCCACATGGAGATGATTTCTTGCTTGGAGAATGCCTTAATTAGGAAGATGAGTGTTTGGCATTCTAGAGGAGGGCATTGGGCCCTAGATAACACGGGGTAGCTTGGATGCTTGCATGGAGTCTTGGAGTTGGATAGAGGATGCCTAGGTTGAAACAATGTTCACGCAAGGGGAGTGCACCTAGTGGAGTACATGGCTTAGGAGGATAGTTATAATCGTTGGAGGCTTGTAGGAGGAATGTTGGACACACCTCATGGAGCACCCTTGCATTTGGATCCTTATTTGTGGATGATGACACCTTGGAGCTTGACGCGTACACCCTTGGAATGTAGCACTCCACACATGTGAGCTCACATGTGTTATTATCTAGTTTGCTTGTAAATGCATAGACCAACATATGTGTTTTTGGTCTTCCTTACCTCTCATATATATAGAGGAAGGAGAGAATCCTTTACTCACTCATTCATTCTTAACAATCTTGAGTTGGAGATGTTATCAAGAGGAGCAAACTATTCTTCCTTTCTTTTGCACTCCTTTTTTGTACTTTATCTCTTTCTCTCTCTTGGAGTTGTTGGGGTTTCTTGTAGCTTCTTTTGTTATGATATTTAGAGACTTAGGAGTTATTTAATTTCAACTTGGTCTAATATGTTTTTAGGTAAAAGTGTGTTTTTTAGTATGCATTTGTAGTTATGTAATCCGATGGTCACAATATGTTCTAGACATAGAGTGATTTGACGACTCATATCCTTGATTTTAATGGCTACATAGATCCATGGTTTGACACCCGATTGGTCCATGATCTCTATTTAAAGAGCATGGAGTGTCATTTACTCATGATCGATTGTGAAAAATTCTATTGTAAAATATTTTTCTTTTGCATTAATTTATTGCCTCAAGTTGGCTGGGGACATGGATTGTTTCCCTCTTCGAGGGTTTTAACCACGTAAAAACATTGGTGTATTGATCTTTGATATAGTTGTGTAAGTGGTTACTGGAGGTGTTCATCCTATGTGGGAATACTTTGTTTTGTCGAACATGGTATCGAAGCTCGTTTGAAGACCCACTCCCCTTGTAGATCAAGATCTTAAACCCGTGTTGCCGCATTTTTGGGTTCTGTTATTTTTGTGCATTTCTAGGTTAAGTGGACTATTCCATTACATCCATAACACTTATTTCAGTTAGAAACACTTTTCGTTTAACTAAAAAAGGTTTATTTTTAACCAAGATATTGCCTTTTCTTTTAGATTCAGAGGTATAAACTCAGAATGTGCCCTTGTTAAAAAAACTTGCAGAGTCAATGTTTCAATTTTTTGTTTTTATTCCCAATTTGATACTCTTTCTGATTTGTGAATGTTTTTTTTTTTGCTCTCTATGCGATCTCGACAAATAAAAAATAGAGTGGAAAGTGCTCTCTTTTTTGTGTATTCTATGTTCTCTACGCTTTATGCAATCTTATCAAATAAAATAAAATAAAGAAAACTTGCACTTTTTAGGTAAGCTAATCGAGGTCTAACCCCATTATTGTTGAGATTCGGGAATTTTTTCCTGAATTTTCACTTGTTTTTGTGTGTAGCCATGTTGAATTTTTTTGCAATAAAGCATGCACTTTGAGGCAAAGAGTAAACAAAAAAACCCTCCTCCATCAAAATTGTTATATATTCTATACTAGGTCACTTGGTTGAAAGTTATTTTATTTACTAAAAGGTTTGTTCATGCAACCTTGAGTTATCTCATACCTTTATTGTAAAGTTCCTTTCACTTAAATTATAAAAGTGAATCACTAGTTGTTTTTTGTAAGTAAGTATCTATGGAGTTAATTATGGACAAAATTTACAAAATTATGGACAGGAGAAGCAGTGTTGTTCCAGTACCATAGAGACCATGGTAGTCTCTTGGGAAAAAAACCACAAGAAATCAACTTACCCTAGAGGGGAAACTGGGCCCTATAATGTAGCAACTGTCTTAAAAGCATGAAAGCATAAATCCTAGCAGGTCGTTGTCTGTGATTATAATTCGTTATATCCTCTGAAGCTAGATAGAAAAATAAAAACCTAAAACTAGAAAACCAAAGATCATTTTTCATGTTGAACCTAAGAGAAGGTGGGACCCAAATTACCTCTTCGAGTTGCAGCTTCATATGTTTAAAGACCCGGTTGATTTCCCACTAGGGGAATGAAGGTGCCTCCATGGTGAAAAGCAAGTCAGGTTACCACCTCAAGTATATAGGCATTTTGAATTTCCAAGGCTTCCATTCTGCCTTTCAATTGGTGGAAGTTGTCCTCATTGGGTAACATACCTAAAGCCACCATGGTTTTGGTGTGCCAGCATAATTCCTGGGTGCAGAAGAAATTTGAGTTCTTGGTCCTAGTGCAACCAAGATTAGGAATGAAACACCCCATCTGGAACTCTACTTCATCATCCTCTTTAAACTCCATGTTCCGATGGACTTCAGCTTCCAATTCGAGGATTTTGGCTTTGTCCTCCTTAGGAACAAATCTTCATAGAATTTTGTAGTAGCCATGGTTGAATTTTTTGAACGAGATGGCTTTACAGAGGGAGAACGGGGCTTCCGGCCTCTAGGAGCCATGACCAGACAAACATAAGAGAGAAATAAACCTAGCAGACTGCTTAGAAAATCAAGGGAATGCCAAATATACAAGAGTTGTGTTGCACCCAGTGTGTGCCCATCTCCATTTATCGTCTTCATTTTAGGAAATATACCCATTGACCTATCAACCTTTGCATCCCCATTCACTCAAATCATAAGTGATTGGATAATTAGAACTTGTGGGCACATCCTCCTATGCGTGACAAGAATCATTCTCTATGGCTGAATGAAACTCACTGCTTCCATTTATGATGTTGATTCTGGACCGGGGTATAAAGTTCACATCAACAGCTTCGTGGGAATGAGGAGGGTTAGCAGACCATCTTTCTTCACACTCCCCACAATTATTTCTTGCAGACCTACTTGACCTCGAAAGTACACCACCTAACCTATTCATATCGTCATGTCTGATTTGCAAAGGGACACTTGGGCTATGTTGCATGATGCTCGTAGAAACCTGGGGCCTGGGGCTAGGTGTAGTCTCTGCGGGGCGCACCATGCTTGCTTGGGAACTCGAAGGAACCCCATCTGGGGAAAAAGTGAATCACTATAAAATAACTTTAATATTATTTTCTTTAAGTTATTTTTTGCATGTAACTTTAATTTATAAAATAAATTTATTGTAAAAGTGATTCTCACTTATTGTATAATAGTGGGTCACTTCATAAGTAAATTATTTGTAAAAGTGATATTATAGGCAAAGTTAGAGAAGGAAGAGTTTTTTTTTTTACTCAACCACCTTATTGTGCATCTAGCACCACGTGGGCCAACTTCTACTTGCCACTTGGCTCTTTGGTTACCATTTATTTTTATTTTTTAAAGGACATAACCTTCACATTCAAAGTTTGTTTTCAATGTTTTTTTTTTAAACAACCTATTTTTTCAAGAGATTTCCATCTAGATAGAGGGATTCAGGTTTTGAATCCATGTTATATTCATATTTTAATATGGCTTCTCCAAGTGATATTTTGCTTACTAATGCTAGCTACTTCTCATGAAAATCTCATATGGAGGATGTACTAAGAAGTAAAGGATTGTACTGGATTACATTGGGAAAAGAACAAGCCCCCACTGATACTTAAAAGAAAGCCAAATGGGATAATAAAAATGATGAAGCATGTGGATTAACCAAAATGTCCATCTCTCCTCATTTACAACTTCATTTTCAAGGAATTGATGACCCAATTGAAGCCTATGATAAGCTAGAAGTCATATTTGGTAAACACAATCTGATTCAATCCCACCAACTTGACAACCAATTAATGACTTTAAATCCCAATTATTTCTCCTGCATTGAAGATTATTTATCTAATTTTAAAACACTTATAATTTTACTTAAATATTGCAACATAGATTTGAAGGAAGAACAATGCATATATGTTACTCTTGCTAAGTTTGGTAGTGCATATTCTGTCTTTGTATCTACCTTCTATGCCACCAGATAATCTATAGGGAATTCTTATCCATATCCCACTCTTTAGTATTTTTAGGATTCTCTTATTAGAGAGCAAGATAAGCTCTTTCATCTTGGAATTATCAGCGCTACAGGTACATCTAACAAAACCTTAATGGCCCAATAAAAAGACAAAACCAAGCATATAAAGAAGCAACATCCTTGCAACAACAACAAGAAAATCAAGGGTCCCAAACCCTCTTAGACAACTTCTACTCCCAATGGTGACAAAGGACCAAAAACAAAAAGTAAGAAGATTGACATGCATTGCAATTTTTGTTGGCAAGATGGTCATCTAGAGTCTAAATATTTTAAAAAGATGGAGGGCTTAGAAGTAGCAATGAAGAAGCATAACATAAATCTTGATTCTTCTTATTCTAACTCTTCTTCTCATGGACATGCACTTTCTATTTCTGGTTTCTCCTTTAATGCAACATCTACTTCTTCTTCTGATGGGTAGCTTCTTGATTTTGGAGCATCTTATCATATGTCTAAGGACAAAGCCATTTTTTCTACTATTAATGAGTGTAACACCAAAAGCATATTTGTTGGTGATGATAGATATCTCAGTGTTGTATATTTTGGAACAATTAAAGTACATAATGGTCGTTTCAATGATGTATTATGTGTTCCAAATTTTCCATGCAACCTTCTATCATTATATAAGATCACTCATTTAGGTATAGTAGAGTTTTCATCTCACCAAGTTGTAATCAATGATTTAAAAGATCCTAAGTATGTCCTAGCCGCTGGAATTGTTGATGATATTAACGAGTTGTACGAATGTGACAACTTTGGGTCATCATCTTTTCCATTATTTTTTATTGCTCACAATGATGACTTGGACAAACTATGGCATGAACGGTTTGGTCACCTAAACTATTGCCTATTGCAATAACTATCCTCCTCTCATTTCTTGCAGAGATGGTGTTTGTGTTGGTTGTGTTCTTAGAAAACATCATCGGGACAATTTTGATAAGCATGCCTCGACCCCTTTGCAGCTTATTCATAGTTGTTTGTGTGGTCATCTTTCTTCTCCTTCTTTCTCTAGGTGCAAGTACTTCTTAAATTTCATTGACGACTTTTCCAAACACAGTTGGGTTTACTTCTTAAAACTTAAGAGTGGAGTTCTTGACATGTTTTTGGACTACAAGCCCCTTGTAGAAAAACAATCTAGACATCAACTACAAAGGTTAAGAACAAATAATGACGATGAATATGTGAACAACAGATTTACAACATATTGTAGTACATAGGGAATTCAAATGTAACATACTGTTTCATATACACCACAACAAAATGGTTTTGTTGAGAGAAAGAATTGCACGTTAAAGGAAATGGCTAATTGTATGAATCAATATAAAGGATTAAGTCTTCATTATTGGGTGGAAGCCATCAATTGTGCCAATTACATAGTAAATCACACTCCCACAAATGCTTTAAAAAATATAACACTAGAAGAAGCATAGACTAAAAATAATTCAAATGTAAGCCACTTCCATGTATTTGGTAGTGAAGCATGGGCTCACATTCCTGATGAGGAAAGGAAAGCATTATAGCCTAAAAGTGAGAATTGTATTTTTGTTGGATATTCTAAAGATGTGAAAGGTTACTGACTTCTTCAACATAATTCCAATGGAATAATTATTAGAAGAGATGTTAAATTTGATACAAATCTCTTGGCCTAGGAGCCTAATTCGACATTTTTTTCCATCTTTGGCCTATGATCCATATGTGGTGTTTGTGCTATCTTATGTTCTTTTTTTGGTTTCTTCTTCACATGATGACAACGAGGATGAAAATCCACCTTCGTCTACTCACTTTCCTCTAGTTGATTCCATTGAATATGAACCTACACCAACACCACGACTTCATAGATGGGTCCATTCAACATGATAAGTGACTAGTGATCTTGTCAGTGATCATCTAGATCAATGTTGGACATGTTCACAGTTCCATCAAGCCTCCTCTCTTTTGGCTCAACATGAGAAGAAACTAGTGATCTTGTCGGTGATCATCTAGATCAACGTTAGACATGTTCACAGTTCCAACAAGCCTCCTCTCTTTTGGTTCAAGTTTCAAAGACGCATGATCCAAACAAATTTTCAAAAGCTTCTAGCCATACAAATTGGGACAAAACAATGACTGAAGAATATTGTTCCTTAATGATGAATAATACTTGGGATCTTGTACCTCTTCCAAAAGGAAGAAAAAATGTCATATGTAAATGGGTATACAGAACCGAGTATGCATTAAATGGAAGTGTTGAAAGACATAATGCCCAACTAGTTTTCAAAGGATTCTCTAAAGTTGAAGGAATTGACTATAATAAAAACTTTGCCCCTGTAGCCAAAATGAATTCCATTCACCTTGTTCTAGCCCTTACTGCCTCACATAGATGGGAGGCCCATTATATGGATGTTAAATCTGCCTTCTCGCATGGGGGTATGTTTAGAATGATTGTATCCTTGTTTGTTGCCTCAAGAAATCTATGTATGGTCTTAAGCAAGCTCCTCAAGCTTGGTATTGTAAAATGGACAACTTTCTTCTTCACACTGGCTTTTCTAGATGTCATTCTGACCCTAAAGTCTATACCAAGAAAGTAGGAAGCCATATAATAATACTTTCTCTTTATGTTGATGACCTTATCCTCACTAGTAATGACCTTAAACTTTTAACCCATGTGAAATCCATCCTTAAAAATAATTTTGAAATGAAAAACTTAGGCTATTTGCATTATTTCTTTGGCCTCCAAGTATTGCAAACTAAAGAAGGAATTTCTCTTTCCGAGTCTAAGTATGCATGTGACCTTCTTCATCTATTTCACATGGAATATTCTAAACCAACCCCTTCTCCTTTCCAATCTAGCGTCAAACTTGTTGCCACATGTATTACTCCTAAATTTGATGTCACCTTGTACCATCAATTAGTTGGTAGTATCTTATATTTGACTCATACCCATCCTTATATTTCCTTTGTTGTTGGTCTTGTTACCCAATATATGCAAACACCCAAAGAAAGCAATTGGAAATCGACAAAAAAGATACTTTGGTATATCTGAGGTATAGTTCAGTTTGGGATACATTATAGTTCATGGGGGACTCCTTATTTGGTTGGTTTCACTAATTCATATTGGGTCAGTGACCCTGATGATCAAAGGTCTACTTAAGGTTATGTCTTCGGCCATGGTTCTGGACTTATCACTTGGGCTTGTAAGAAACAACAGGCTATTGTTCTTTCTTAAATAGAAGCACAATACCAAGCATCAATTAATGCAAGTGAAGAAGCCTTGTGGCTTCAACATATCCTTTCAGAGTTTGGATTCCAACAACAACACCCGACCACTCTCTGTTGTGACAATCAGAGTTTCATCAAGCTCACAAAATATCCAATTCAACATCAGTATAGAAAAAACATTGAGATACAAATGAAATTCATCATAAAACTCATTCATGATCGAGTTCTTCAAGTGCTCTTTTCCCCCATAGAAGATCGAGTTGTATACATTTTCACAAAGTCTCTTGCAAAAATGAAGTTTTCCCAACTTTGATCTAGGCTAGAAGTTTAGGAAGTTGTCATTAAGGGTGGATAGGCTCTAATGCCTCGTTCCTTCTCCTATTGTGTCACCTTTGCAAATCCTTCAATCATATCCCAAGTTGTTCTTAAG
>SNQJ01S0008332.1:368721-403594 GCA_010110895.2 Picea sitchensis | reverse complement strand
ATTAGAATATTTAGGCACTTAAGAGTTAGTTAAGTTCAAATTGGTCTAATATGTCTTTAGGTAAAAGTGCGTTTCTTAGTATGTAATAGTATGCATTTAACCCAACAATCAGGATATGTTCTCGACATAGAGTGAACTACGGCTCATATTCTCCATAATCTTAATGACTACATTGATCTGTGGCTTAACACCCAATTAGTCCATGATCTCTATTTAAAGAACACGAAGGGTCATTTGCTCATCGATTATGAGAAATTCTCTTGTAAAATATTTTATTTTGCATTAATATATTGCCTCAAGTGGACACATTGGCTGAGACCATGCATTGTTTCCCTCTTTGAGGGTTTTAACCACATAAAAGCGTCGGTGTGTTGATCTTTGATTTGGTTGTGTGAGTGGCTATTGAATTTGTTCGTCTTGCATGGGAATACCTTGTTTTGTCAAACATCTTGGAGCTTCTTGGAGCATCTTGAATGCTAGGGTTAGGGATTCATCTCTTAGAGACTTGGAGACTAGGTTTTTGAGATGAAACCTTGGGTTCTACTTGTTGAAGTGAAGAAGAAGATGAGATGTCTTTCCTTGAAAGGCATGCTTGTTTGATGCATGCTTATTGTATCTCATTGGTGTGATATAGGGTTTTCGTTGTTTTCCCTAGCTATAGTTTTGAAGAGCCAAAGGATTGTAGTAGTCTTGGGATAAGGCTATAACATGAACATGGATTTCATCTTTATGAATAGTAATGAAGTTTCCAACTATTCAATACTTGTGTAATTGTAGATTTGATTTTCAACCATCTATTTCTTCATGGTTTTGAAATCTTCAACACTTATATGTCTTGTTGATTTGACATAAGTTAAGATTGAATGTTTTAAGTGATATGGCATTTATATTTAAGATGATGTGGCAGATTTGTTATTGCATTTATAACTACCATAAGTGATTTTCAGATCTATTATATGCTTGATAAGATTTCCCTAGAGGGATAAAACTTATCGGGACACTTTGGTATTTTATCTCTTGAATTTCCAAGTGGATTGAGGTTGTTGAGAGTTGAAATATTGCTCGTTGTTGATGTTGTCTTGTTTATATTTCATAATAGGCCTAAGGTTGAAAATTCATAGGGTTAAGATATGGGAAACCTCTAGTTTAGATGTGAAATTTTGTTTTGCATTAATTTCTATATTTTTATAAACTTCTACATGGTTTTAGAGATTTTTTGGCTAAGATCACTCTAGGTGTAAGAAAGATTGTAACGTTCCTAGGGAGGATAATGTGCAGTACCCGGTGAGATACTCAAGTGGATAATGAATGTAATGTGGCCATAATCATGGCATAAGCCCACTATGTAGTTAGAGGCAATAATATAATAATGAGGGGTAGTTGGCATATACCCCTAAGAATACTCATGAGATAGTCTAAATACAATTGAGTGTCATTGTATTGAGACATGTTGAGTAATGTATTGTAGTAAGCATGGATTATCAAGTTATTCCTTCCATAAGGAGGATTTGATGGTATTACCCCACCTTAAGGGTTCTCTTGATATTCTTTTGTTTTCTATTATGTGGATGCATTTTGTTATTTTGAAATGAATGGGTTTTATATTTTATTTACCAAGGTTCCCTATCATGCTCAAGAAAGAGCTCTAATACCACTAGTACTAAACCTTAATAGAAAAAAGATAAAACCCCTTAGCTTCTAAGATAACAAAATGCATCCACACAATAGACAATACAAGGATACAAAAATAACACTTAAGGTATGGTAACACCATCAAATACTCCTCATGAAAGGAATCACTCAACAAGCCATGCTCACTATAATGCAATGCTCAACATGTTTTGATACAATGATACTCACATGTATTTATACTTTCTCGAGTACTCCTAAGGTTCTATGTCAACTTTCCATTATTATTATATTATTTCATATAACTACATATTGGGCCTATTCCATGATTATGGCCACATTACATTTATTATACCCTTGTGTACCTCCCTAGGTACCCCATATTATGTAATAAACCACTACGATGTGCAAATCCATATTACATAATGCAAATAACCTAACCTGCTAATAAAATCAATAATTACAAACACTCTGAACCATGGCTCCATTGACAACTACAAACACATAATGATCAATCTACCACCATAAGGGTCAAGTCGCAAGCAATTGAACATAAAATAATGTTTCTTTGCTCAAGTGGCAGACAATTGAACAATTCTCTCACTTGGAGGGAATGCTCATAGGCCCGACAACCCACTTCTTCAGAATGCATGCAGGCCTGAAAACCTACTTCTTTAACCAATGCCCATCGTTCTGACAACCTGTTTCTTCAACCAAAATCTCACAGGCCTAACAACTTACCTCTTCAAACTCAAATCACCAAGGATTTATAGGGTCTCCCAAGCTCCATAGATCCACTCTCCAACCATGGTACACAAGGAACGAAAGACAAGAATGAATGGTAAGAATGATCAGAATGAATAATGAATGAGAATTACACTAATTCTCAATAGTATTTATGCATGTGCCTAACTTGACACTTGGAACACAAGGAACACAAGGAACTAGCTTGTTCCGCACTTGTAACTCATTCCCATTTTCCTTTAGGAACTTAGAATAACATATTATTATAAGGGTTAGGACTTTAGGAATAATATTATATTATTCCTAGGCTTAAGCCCTTGACTTAGCCCCTTTTCATGGTTAGTCATTTTTGCAAATGAGATGACTTTTCGAAATAAATCTCGACTATTTAGTGATATTCATGTTTATAAGAGAACATATTTAGTTTGAAATTCATGGTTAAAGTATATATTAAATAAGTGGCAATTGAGAAAGGTTAAGTCTATATGTGTAGGGAGGGATTCAAAATTTTGAATTATTGCATTGATAATAGATATGAAATTTTTTGTTTTGTGTAGTTTAAACACAGTTAGGCAGGTGTTTAATAGGTTATGATAATTTTGGGGTGATGGAGGATCTCTAAAAGATCCTCCAAACATAAAATTTAACTTGGCATGGATTCAAGTTCCATTAATGGATGATTTAAAATAAATTTCCTCTAAAAATGTTTTGGTCTTAAACATTTTATGATTGCGATTATAATTTTTTTTTGCATTTGGGAGTGGATGTTTCAAAGTGGTAAAGGCCTAGATGAATCTACATAGTGTTGATATATATACATTATAGAAAGTCACACCTTGTTCATTTGTTGCAGGTTTTACTGTTTTGCCACATTAGTGAAACATAATCGTTTGAAGTCTATTGAGACACATATTGACATAGAGAGTCCTAACCTAATTGCCTTTTCATTTCTAGGATTAGAGTGAATTGAAACATGTATTGATTTAGAGAATGGTAACCTAATTATTTTTTCATTTGTAGCATTAGAGTGAAAGTTTAATGTGTATATGAGTGAGCATGTTTGTCTACATGGATAAAGATTAGTGAGCCATCCATGAGTGAGGATGTTTTTCTACATGGCTAAAGATGGTTAAAATTTCACATCCAATTTTTCATGTAAATAATGGGACAACCACAAGAAAAAGCCCCAAAAATAAATAATGTATTAGTAAAATTGAGTCATTTCAATAGTTTGTTATACATAATTGTGATGCTAATGAGCACGAGACATCTAGTTTCTTTGTTGTTGTCATGCAAACGATATGAATTTTAGATGTGAGGATATTAAATACTTACAAACATGCTAGCAAAATTCTTGAAATTTTTTTGGAAATATGTTTTGGTAGATATCCTTAAATGATTGATGTCGTTGAGCCTATACCTATAGACCATGGTCTCTACATTCTAGAAATCTTGGAGGATTGTTTATTAGTGTGGCTTCATTGGCCTCAAGATTCTTTTCCATTTTTAAAGGATAAGTTAGAGAATTTGATTTCATAAAAAGATAATAAATATAAATACATACAAAGACTCTATACTTGGTAGGAATTTTACTAATTTTATATTATTTCTCATGTAGGTTTCACTTTTGGCTTCTAGATCGATTTGAAATTTCAATTGTGGAATATTTATTGAGATGTCAAATACCGATCGTGGGAAGAAAGGATCAAGACAAAATGATCTATCATCATACTTTCAAAGACCTCAATCCAAGGATCCACATTCTCTTCATGTTTTGAGCTCTTTTGAGCAACCTATCACTGAAAGAGATGTCAACTCTTGTGAGAAAGCATCTAATATCCAAATAATAAATGAGAGAATATGTTCCACTGGTGATCAAAGTGAGATAAATGCATTTTCACCAGAAATTGGTAGTACAAATGTCGAAAATATTTCATTGGAAAAGAACACAACCAATTCACGGAAAATACAAAAAGGCCAATGGGACATAGGGAGAGGATTCCAACCAGATTGGGTCTCAAAATTTCCATTTATTGAATCAATATCTACAAAAAATGAGAAAGAGAAACCAAAATATAGACGCAATATATTTAGTTGGAAACTTGGCACGCCAACGACATTTCAGATGAAGTTAGATACAATAGATAAGCATGTAGGAAAGGTGTATGAAAATAAAATTGTATATGGCAAGGATACATCTATTGTCAAATGGAAATTGTCTGAGGAATGTCGACATATCAAATATATCGATGAATATAATCAATATTTAATAAGTAAGGGAAAACTCGAGGTATGTGGAGGAAGCATCACATCTCTATTCGAAAAGACAATGGAAAGAAATTTGTTATCCAGGACAATTCAACTAAGCATTGTATTTCACATCTTACCTAAAGGTCGTCCTATGACAAATTATCTAGATTACATGAAATATCTATCTTTTCTTCAAATGCCAAACTTTTCATCTTCTCATTGGTCTTTAACGAGTGGTTGGGAATGGGCAAAATGTCTAGCTCAAGTAGAAAAGGATGATATGAAAGATAAGATTGTAAATGTTAGGTTTTTGTCATTGTCTTTGGATGAGGTTACATCTATTGATAATACTTCATGGATATGTATGAGTATTTATATGGTTAATGACCATATTATGCATTCCTATCTACTTAGGGTTCATAAAATGAGGGAGAATTCTACAGCTGAAAAATATTTATGAACTTGTTGTTAATAGTTTGAAGGAAATTGGTGGTATGGATCATTTAATGTTCGCAAAAAAGTTGGTATGTGTTGGAACGGATGGAGCATCAGTAATGGAAGGACAAAGGAATCGCCTTTATGTTAGACTACAAATGTCATCTTCACTGTATATGTTGAGTATTCATTGTATGGCTCATAGGATGAATCTTTCATTTAAAATAGTAAGCAAGTTTCCATCGGTTTCAAAAGTTGAAGATCTTGTACGAGAGGCTTATGCATGCTTTTCTCGTAGTCCCAAATTATTTTCAAAGTTTAAAAAAATTGTTGATGGTGTTACAAATGGAAACAAGCTTTTAAAATATGTTGATACAAGATGGATCTCATTGAATGGACCAACTCAAATATTAATTAGTGAGTACCAATCCTTGGTAGGGGTGATGTATGAACATTGCTTCAGTGTAGATAGAGCTCACGATCTTCTCTTTCAACTAACTGACATAAAGACTTTATTAACATTGGTTGGAATTCTTCCTATGCTAGATGAAATGAATGTCCTCATGAAAATATCTCAAAGCCGCACAATGTATATTGAATAATACACAAATGCAAAAAAATTTGCATGTCTTTCATTGGATAATTTGTATACGATGTCAGAGTCTTTCGGAGGTCCACAGTTTACAAATTGGACTACGATCATTGATATAGAAAATAATGAATGTTTTTTGAAGTTTGATGAAAAAGGGATTCTATGTATGGTAGTGCATGGGTATATGGTTCCTTTTCATTATATTGATAAGACAAGATGAACCAACAAAGAGGGCCCTATGTCAAGAGTCTTATTCAATAATGTTGTCATTTCAGTGAGACAGAACTTGATAAAAATTGCAAAATCACTATCATCAGAGATACGAGAATGATTTCCTTGAGATGAATTGTTGGAAGCCATGTCTATTGTGTACCCTCAATATTGGAACAACAAAAAATGTAAAATTAATTTAAAACACAACTTTGTGGTAAAATTAAATACTTTAGTGCACCACTTTTGCAAGAAGGCCGGGATACATAGAGAACATCTTGAAGGTATTTTAGATAAATCAAAATTGTTTCAACAAGCCACAAGCTTCGTTGAGATAATGTGGAATCAATTTCGCATTTTGAAGAATCCTCTAGAATATGGTGCAATAACAATATTATGGGCTATTTTAGGTGCTAGCCAATACTTACAGGAAAACATAGCAAGATATTTCAAATTAGCGGATTTGTGTCAAACCATGATTTTGGGATTCTATGGAGGATGAGAGAATGTTTAGTGCACTGTCATTTTTAAAGTCAAAGACGAGGAACAAGCTCGATAAACATATGGATATATGTTTAATATTATATGTAACAAAGTATGACATTAACAATTTTCCATATGAAAGAGTACTAGCTCTTTAGCGATCATATTGTGATAGAAGGGGAGAAAACAATATAACAAATTTCTCTAATGAACTTGATACAAAGCATAATTCTTTGGAGGCTCATAATGATAGTCCATATGGAGAGGGTCATGTTCATAATGAAGAAAGTGAGCACCAAGATGAGAACTGGGAAATTGATATACCACAAGATTTGATCTAATCCAATATATATGAGGGCCTAGGGGACACTTATTCCAGTGTACATGTTCCATTGGTGGTGCAAGAAATAGTAAATGGAATAGCACAAATGATGTGATTCTTGTGATTCGTTGTTCCTATATTTTTGGAGTAGGTTGGAAATTCTTTATCATAGCAAGATTACTATATGCCAATTTGAGGTTGCATTTTAGGTAAAAATAGGTTCTATATTTTGTGTTTTTCATTGTAACATTGGAGCCACATTTTCTTGACGTAAGTTATTTTAAGATTGATGCTTTGATATTTAACTATTACATTGTCTCTTTCTTGTATTTGATAGGAAATGAACCTAGAATTTGATGAAGATGGGACCTATCTCTTCACATATATAGTGTCATAGTATTAAAGGGTAAATACCCGATTTAACAAGATTTCTGATAAGGAAGAATGGGCTCATTCAAGTCTATGAATTTCTTTGATGTCTAGATCTAATATGTTGATAAATTTTAATGGTTTGTTTGTTTGTTGCATTTTGGAGCATTTTGTCAAGTTTGGAATTTTGGGTTTAATTTGGTTAAAAAAATTGTGCCGGTCCCTTAAATGCTTGTAGTTTTCATATGATGTTTGACTGAACCTTTGTTGTGGAATTATTGGCTAAGAGATTCATATGATTTCCATTGACTCAATGGTTTGGGTTAAAGTTAAAGACCTTTGTTGAGTTAAAAACTTATTTTCATTTTTTTGTCATGACATTTATTTGAGAAACATATGGTATTAGGCTTAATATATGGCTTTGGTTATTCTGTGAGCACTCAATGTGTTTTTCATTATTATGATTATTTTTTTAATATGTTTGATGGTCAAGGAAATATTTTTTTATTTCCTTTCACTTTGTGGCATGACTTGAGCGTCTTCACCTTTTATGATCTACTATGTTAATTCATATTTTCTTTGAAAAGACTTATTGATTATTTAGAAAGAGAAATGAGCTCTACTTAGCTAAGCGAAGAGAAAAATGTTCTATGCACTAGGTTCCTATGCGTTCATCATAGGAGACCTATTAGCATGAGACCGACATTCCTTTAATACAATTATACTTTTGATGCCAAGACTAAAAGAGCATTACAAGTAGCCAATGGAGGATGAGAGAATGTTTATTGCACTATTGTTCCTTAAGTCAAAGTTGGTATACATGTTCCATTGGTGGTGCAAGAAACAACAAATGGAATAACACAAATGATGTGGTTCTTGTGACTCATTGTTCCCTTGTTTTTGGAGTAGGTCAGAAATTCTTTATCATAGCAAGATTATATATGCCAATTTGAGGTTGCATTTCAGGTAAAAATATGTTATATATTTTGTATTCTTCATTGTAACGTTAGAGCCAAATTTCCTTGATGCAAGTTATTTTAAGATTGATGTTTTGATATTTAACTATTACGTTGTCTCTTTCTAGTATGTGACAGGAAATGAAGATGGAATTTGATGAAGCTAGGACCTATCTCTTCACATAGATAGCGTCCTAGCATAGAAAAACATGTTTTTATCTTTTTGTCATGTTTATTTCACAAACATACAATATTAGGATTAATATATGACTTTGGTTATTCTCTGAGCACTCAATGTGTTTTCCGTAATTATTATTATTTTCTTTATATCTTTGATGGTTCAAGCAAAGATTTTTTTATTTCCTTTCACTTTGTGGCACGACTTAAGCATCTTCACCTTTTAGGATCTACTATGTTTATTTTATATTTTCTTTGAAAAGACTTATTGGTTATTTAGAAAGGGAAATGAGCAATACTTAACTAAGCGAAGATAAAAATGGTCTATGCACTAGGTTCCTATGTGTTCATCATAGAAGACCTAATAAAATGAGACTGACATTCCTCTAATGCAATTATACTTTTGATGCCAAGAATAAAAGAGCATTACACGTAGCCAGTGGAGGATGGGAGAATGTTTGTTTCACTATTATTCTTGAAGTCAAAGTTGAAGAACAAGCTTGATAAACAAGCTTGAAAAAATCATTACATAGTTTTCGCTAATAATGCACAATGAACATGTTATGGAGAGTTTCATGTAATGAAGAAAGAGGTATGCTTATTGGTGCTTGTATCACATGGAAAAAATAATTTTCTATATAATTCAATATCATTTATTTCTTCATTACTTTTCTGCAACTCAATTTTGGGAGTTGGTATGTAGTAGGATATAGGTGACAGACATTGCATGTGCTACCCTTAATGGGATTAAAATGGGTGATAGGACTTTGATTGTGCACCATGCTACTACCATGTATAGATATACATGATAACATAACATCCCTTACTTAATCTACACCTCTTATTTCTCATGCTTAATTATGGAAATCTAACTGAGACTATCTCTTTTTCTAAGGCCTAATCTATGCCCAACATTTATTACAAAGTTATGTGTCCTTTTACTTTCTTATAAGACAATAAAAATATAAGGGATAAAAGAGATCTCTCTTCCTCGAAAAAGGGTATTTTTTTCATACAAATGGATGATTAGAGAGGAAGTCATACATGGAATGTGACCTATCAATATTTTGGTACTTTTGGAGTTATTGATGGATAGAATTATGTGTGCTCCTATTTAAGAACATCCTATCATCTATGATGAACTTGTTTGAAGGATACTTTCATACTCGATGAATTAGAAATAAAGAATCCATAATAGAAGTGGTAGAGAAAATTTTAATATATCATGAGCTTGATAGAAATGGTGGTCAGGATCAACACATATGAATTCTGTGGTGAAATATCATCAAAACTGATAGAAGGATATGAAAGAGTGTACTATGAGAACCTTGAAAAACATAACCCCTAATGATTGCAACATTGTCTAAAGGATGGACAAATTATGTTTCTTTTTCCAAATATGTAAAATGAGTATATTACAATTTAATGAATACATTTTCCTATTATTATATATGGTTTTATACTTTATCAAAAAAATAGCCAAAACTTTACAAGTTTTATAGTTCAACGAAAGATTCGACAAGATTTTAAAAGAGTTTATAATTCAATGAAAGATTCGCCAAGATTTTACAAGAGTTTATAATTCAATGAAATATTCACCAAGATTTTACAAGATTATATAATTGACTAAAAGATTCGCCAAAAAATTATATATACATATTATATTATTGATAAAATAACTTTCATTTTTTCCTATGTATCATGGGGATTCGCCCATTTATTATACATATAAATTTAGGGGGGGTTCTTAAAATCACCCTTGATCCCGATTTGCATGTTTCATCCTTGAAAGTGTGGAAACCCTATAATATAATATTCTAATCAATGTAGTCAATTGGTACCAAGAACAAACATCCATCCATCCTAGTGAAATGTGGATGTGGGGTCCAACTACAACCTTTCCACATTGATCTTGATTCTAGTTGCTCATTTGGTTCCATGGTGTCGCTACACTACTATGATATCTCCATGCATTGATTGTTGTCCTCCTTGTGCCTCCATAATGGGTGCCTTTCTAGTTCCATGTTAGTCCATAGTAAGTCTGGTAATGCTCACAACCTTGCCTTGATGACCTTGGTATCTCATGGTGTGGGTGGTGATATGCAACAACCTTAGCTATTGGTTATTTTTTAGTTGACTCTTCAACTTGTGGTTCCTTTGAAGAATGCAACTCTGTAGATTCTTATTCATTTTTATGTCCTTCATGGGGCTTTTCCTTGGGTTCTATGTAGACTCTTCTTGTTATTCAACCCTTGACTCTTCATCTGACGTGTCTATAGGTATCATAATGAGTTTCCCTACAATCCTTGCTTCATGAACCACCTTGGGCCCTTCTTATTTATTAAAAAAAAACCATGTGGTGTGATTTGGTTTTTCTTGTACCAAATATTCATAAACTTCTTTTACACATTAATAGTAATTGTACCTAGTCCATACAAGGATAGTTAAGAATAATGTCTACATCATCCATATCGATAGCATGAAAATCATAATGCAATTTTTTTATCCAAAGTAATCTTGAAATCTTTAAAAATTTGAACATTCACGCCCTCAACTTGTATGATTTGAATATTCTTTGTGTGGACTTGCAATCTTTTAGCAACACCAACACCAACACCAACATATGACAATATCATCTCTTCAATTCATGAATTTCCAAGCTCTCCACCTTTATGGAAACATTGACTTTGTCTCTTTGGTGTATTCCTCAATACTAGGACCCTCAAATTTTCCTATAAAATACATATTCCTTGTGAGAACCTGAAAATAGAACTAGGGTTTTGAATAAAATCACTTACTTTTCAATGGAACTCCTTTGTGCAGCTAGGGTTTTGAGCTGACAAATTTGAAATAATCATAACTCGCTCAATATTGATCGAAATATCTATTATGACAACAGTTATGAAATGCCATGGCCATTGTACTTCTAATAACATTGGTTTGGTAGAAATTTGAGCAGTCTATCAATAGATATTCAGACTGCAATATGCACAACCGTCATCGAAAAACCCTAAAATAGTTGATTTTTAAATCAATAATATCTCCACTTCTTGAACTTTGATTTGGACGATTGTTTTTTTGAACTTGGGTATTTTTCAAGAGGAACTTGGATATATAGTTGGTTTCTTCCTATTATGCCAAAAAAAATTTAGAAATGGAACTGAATGTTGCCATCGTATTTCCCACTTGAAAATTTTGCCAAAAAGTGTAGTGAAAGATTTTATAGGCTTTGAATTTTAATTGACATTTGGGTTTACCTTGAGTGGTTGTGGGATGGAGTATTATCCTCCCCTCTCGGGTTCTACTCTTGTAAGTGACACGTTGAGCTCATAATGAGTAGATTGTTGTAATGGCTTTGAGCCCTATTGTTGACTTGGCCTAGTGCCTTGAAGAATCTAGGGTTTACCCTGGGTACCATCCTTAGGATGAGGGAAAGTACCTGGGGGTTTTCCTCGAGCGTTGTAACTTGAGGAAAAAAAGAGGTTTTGATTTTCAATTTGACAAACAAAAAAATATAAATGTATATTTGAATGAGATATAAAAATGAATGATGTTTTACAATGAAGAATGACCTTGCATTTATAGGCCTTGTGGTGACCATTATATATATATATATATATATCATCGTCACCTTCTTTAAGGTGCTTTGTTCTCAAAGCATTGTAATTTGTTCTAACCCTAACCCTCACTCTTTCCATAATAAAAAAATTTGGGATGCAACATATTGCCTTATTTTTCATTAATTTGCTCGTGACACTCCAAAATGAAGAGAATGCATGTGTGCATCAACAAATACACATCAAATTTCTTAGTGAATTCTTACCTCAAGCTAATTTCATAATTAGGGTTAGGGTTATTCACATTATAGTTGTTGTCATCTTGTGCCATATCGAGGAAGGAAATGGGTGCCTTAGGGATGGAAAAACGGAAGGGCACAACCAAAAAAATGATTCCAATCAAATTTGCAACAAATTGGTGTGCAAAATTCTACAGTACTTTAGTTGCTTCGTATGGGTCATCTTGTTCGACTGAATAATACACCTACAAAATAATATCAAAGTAGATTTTGAACACAAAAATACCTTGAAAATGGTAAAGTATGGGTGAAGAGAGTGAGCACATGAGCACACCGCACTTGAGTAATGAATTCATTAAGCTCCTTCATACTCAAAATTATACTCTTGGTTGTATAGTCGATAAAATGTGTCTATTATTTGCATAATCTTAGTCCATAACCCCACTTTGATTTCTCATTTGGATGTATTGTCAGCTAGTTTGTTCCTTCTCAAGAGTCAAAGGTTGTCTATCTTGAAGAAGTGAGCCTCGACATCACTAGAATTGACCATGGTGAAAATCAAGTGGTTGAACCTTGGTGAAAGCTCTAGATCATTGTGAATCTTTGGTGAGAAGAAGAGATCCATTAGAACCTATAATCCTCCTTGAATTATAAATCTATTTTCAATTGTAGATTCCCACGAATAGGAGTCAAGGGAAAAAACTACATCCCTTTGCAGATTGGGCAAGTTGAGAATTTGAACAAGTGGTCTCAGAGCATCACCATCCAAGAAAAGTGCCTCATGAATGGCCTGGAGGAAGGCATGATCATGAGCTAAGGAGGGATGACACTAAAAGAGCCAACTAGTTTAGCATTGTGTTCCTAATTCTTCGATGTGAATGTGATTATAATACAAAACACTAAGAGTTTCACACCATGATCATGTGACAACAAAATCAATGTGAATTCAATATTAGAATGGTTCCCATATAGTTAGGCATTCCATTGTTCCTTTATTAGTGACTCTAGTGTTCTAACCATTTGATTAATCTCAACTTCCGATGAGAAAATATTGTTTTTTCCATTTCATTCGTTGTCACTCTAACATTCTTGAAATTGATTTGCAATTCCAATAACCTTCTACTTGTTTTATGGAACCATTATTTGTATGCTTGTTTTCCAATGTTGAGATGTTTTATATTTTCTAAAACTAAAGATCAATATCTCATGTTGGTTTCTAATGAGTCAATTATTTCAGAGCGGATTTGATAATTCTTTGTACATTCTTTTTTTTCCCCAATTTCAACTCAAGCAACTCCAAAAATGGGAATGCAACCAGGTAAAAATCCTATCATTTATGGTAGCTTGAATCATTTGGAGTAAACATGAGTTTTCTTTCTGTCATAGTGACAACACTCCACATGTATTCATTTTCTTCCATGAGAGGTTTCATAGTTTCTTCAAGGGCCTCATCCACTATTTCTTGTAGCAAGATTTTGATGTCGATTTCTTATTTTTTATGAGCAGTTTCTAGCTCTTATTTAAGTTACTTCAAATTAATGTGTTTTCCGTCAATTTCATATTCATATTTAATTTTTGATAAACTATATCTTGAAATCCTTGGTTTCTTGTATTTCTTAAGTGATACATCCCTAATACTTCTCTACTTGATATTGGTGAATGTTGATGTGTGATTTGCTTTAGTCTTTCCATTATTCTATTGAACCTATCTTCATTCTCACTGTTTACTTCCTTTCTTTCAATTTTCTCTTGACTTCTTGTGTTAGAGATGTGATCAAGAGGAGAAAACCAATCTTCCTCTCTCTTCTGTTTCTGATTCTTGCTCTTTACTCTATCTCCCTCTCTTGGAATTGTTAAGGTTTATTGGAGCATCTTGAATACTAGGGTTAGGGTTTCATCCCTTGGAGACTTGGATATTAGGGTTTTGAGATGAAAAGAAAACCTAGGTTGTACCTATTGAAGTGAATAAGAAGAGGACACATCTTGCCTTGGAGGGAATGCTTGTGTTTTGCATTCTTGTTGGATCTTCTTGGTGTGAGCTATGGTTTTCATTATTTTCCCTAGCTAGGGTTTTGGAGAGCTATAGGATTGTACTAGCCTTGGGATAAGGCTATGGAGTGTATGTGAACTTCATGTTTATGCATATTCATGAAGTTTCCATCTATCTAATACTTGTGTAATTGAAGATTTGATTTTTGGCCATCTATTTATTCATGGTTTTGAAAATTTCAGCACTCATATGTCTTGTTTATTTGACATAATTTAGGGTTGAATGTGTCAAGCAATTTGACATTTATATTTAAGAAGACATGAAAAATTTGTTGTTGTATTTACAAATGTCATAAATGACTTTTAGATATGTCATATGAATGATAAGATTTCCCTAGAGGGAAGAAACGTATTGGCACACTTTGGCATCTTATCTCTTGATTTGCCTATTGGATTAGGGTTGTTAAGAGTTGAAATATTATTTGGTGTTGTTGTTATCTTGCTTATATTTCATAACAATCCTAAGGCTGAAAATACACAAGGTTAAGATCGGAGAAACCTCTAGTTTATAGGTAGAATTTTTGTTTTACATTAATTTCCATTTTTTTAGAAATTTCTACATAGTTACCACAAACAAAACCATCATGAATAAGTTTCATTACCTTACATCCATATAGTAAACCATTGTCTACATATGAGGGGGAAGGTAAAATATCTAAATCCTTGGCTTTCCACACGAGAAAAAACAAATTAATTGTGGTAAACAATTTCTACCAATAGGACATATTATTATTGAATGTAACAAATAAGAAAATAAAGAAATGCTTACATATTTATCTTCCAAGCTAGTTTTCCCCATTCCCCTAATTGATGAGTGAAGCACAACTTCTTTTTTTTCAAACATGAAAAAATATTTATAGAATAATAGAAACGTAAATACCGAACTGAGATATGTATGTAATATTGAAACTAAATGTCGTGATTCAATTATCACTTACATCCATCATTTTTTCCTTATGAAGTCGGCATGACCACTCAATCTTTTTCTTCATATTCACCTTTCATAACTTTTAACAAAGCATTTAAAACCTTTTCACTTTGTTTTGGGGATTGTTTATCCAACCTTTTCCTATCAAATTTTGAGGATTTTATAATTTCTCTAAGGTAGGTACCCTTTATCTAGTAAAGTTGTTTTCCCATCAATCACAATAGCCATTGCAAATAAAGCTTCACATTGGGACACATTTATTTCATCGCCATATTGATATCTTTTGTATTTAGGATACTCTAAGGCTTGTCAACATTATTCATAAATTTTCACCTTATTAATTCACTAACCTATTTGTGAAGCTTCCTATCTATGTCATTCATTCTCCTCACTTTCCCCTAACTAATTGGCAATTTAGATGCACTAGGGATGTTGTTTGTGACACTACTAATGTTTTTTTTTGACTTCACTTAAATGGAATAACTATTGCATGCATTATCATCCGCTACAAAGAATCAATTTCTCCATATTAGAAAAATAATAATATAATTTTGTAATTTATACAAATTGGAAAACAAAAGTATTATTTATATCACCTCGTGTGCTACATTAGTAGGATCAACACCCCCAGCAACTATATTTGAATTGGAATGTTAAGGCCCTAACCCTTATTCATTATTGGTATATTAGTTATGGTTATGTTGGCCTAGTGATAGGTTATATCATACTCACTTTATCTCCTATTTATAATAAAGGAGATTCCTTTGTATAGGCATCTTGTCTTGTGCATTGGATATATTATAAAGGAAGGTTTCCCCATGGAAGTGGCTTCATATTTATTGACTCTTTATCATTTTAAAGTCACGGAGTTACTTCTTCTTTTTATTCTTATTCTATTTTGGGATTTGGTTCATGACATTTGGTTTCAGAGCATACGATCCTTGAGTTTGGCTCCTTCAAACAAGTCAACTTGGTATTTTCAATATAAATTTTTTATAGGAATATTTAGAGAGAACAAATTTTGATAGCTTGAGGAGCCATAGTGAAGTACTTGTGGTAAAAATATCAAGCTATAGTTTTCTATAGTTTAATATATATAGGCTGTGGAAATTAGGGTTTTTTACTAGTCCTGAAATTAGGCTCAAATAGGTGTTCTTGGTAAAACAATCATATCTTAAGCTAGAAAATTCCAAATTGAGTGCGACTAGTTTCATTGGAAAGAAGACAGATCATAGTATTTTAGCTACAAATTTCAAAACACATGAAAAAATGGACACATGGGAGACCATACAAGAACACTCTCCTGAAAAGGATAAAATCAACAAGTTTTGGAAAAGTTACTATAATTTTCTATTGGCATATCATAATTTGTTCATATATATGTATTATAGTGAAGACATATCAGGATACGAAAAGTCAAAATTTTAGACTCGAAGGTGGATGAATTTTAAATTTACATCAAGTGGAAGGTTAGCCAACAAATCAAGCTTTTTAAGGTATGTTCACGTGAAACTTGCATAATTTTTTATTAGAATATTTGTTTGAGATGATTCAAAAGGCATGGTAGATAGAAAATAGATGATAACTCTAGTAATTATTGCGCTCACATGGCAAGAGGTGGTTTAAAAAAATATACATCCTCTAAACCTTCAAAGAGCTCATTCATGACTTATGAATAAGGTGAAAAAACATAGAACCAATTATCCAGATTGTGGAATCAATTTAAGAAGTTGGATGATAGGATAGCGAAACATGGTTATTTGGTGTATTTGCAAATAGAAATACAAAAGAATATGTATCCGAAGATAGAAAAATTACAAATTTCACTGGAATCCATGCTTTACATACCTTAGATGAGAGGCTTTCTAAAAGTGATAATGTGACCCAAGGAACTCATGAAAATAAAGATAGTACTCAAGATGAACAACCTTCCATCAATAAGTGTATCCCAAGAGGATTTAACTCTAATATTGGAGCTAATCATGGATGGGTTCCTGAGGGTATACACTTTCCCAAGATTGAATTAAGGAAGTTTGATGGAACATATATCTTTACATGGGTAAACCAAATAGACAAATGCTTCAAATTGCATAATATTATGGATGATAAGAAAATGATTTCCTTATCGGATTTGTACATTGAGACAAAACCTTATCAATGGTATCAATGGGTAGTTAAAAGGAAGCCTCATTCTTATCATTATACTTGGGATTTATTTACAAGAGACCTAGAAGCACAATATGGTAAAGTTTGGGAACACTATTACTTTAGTCAATTGATAATAATCAAGCACCTAGGTGATGTTGAAGATTATAATTCAGAATTTCAAGTATTGGCCACAAGGGTGGATAACATAAGTGACCAACATCTATTAGGAGCTTACATGGGTGGATTAAAGGAACACATTAAACATGAACTTTTCTTAAAGCATCCTAAAATGTTATGAAATCAATCTGCTCATCATATTTAAGCCAAGAATAGGTCTACACACAAGTCTACCACTAAAACATATGTAGGAAGTAGAGATAGATTTGTGCCTCATACAGTAAACCTCCCTCAACCTACTTGGATATCATAGAAGGAAATGGAAAAAAGAAAAGAAAAAAGACTATGCATTGGTTGCAATAACAAATGGTCAAAAGGGAATAAATGTCAAGAAACAATTCAGCATGGAAAATAATCAGGATGAGGAAGTAGAGACACCTACACACATGGGTGGGGAAGAACTTGTGAACTTAAAAGAGTAGTAAAAATATGTAGAAATTTTGGAAAACATAGATCTATATAGGTGCAAAATATCTATTCATGCATTGGCAAGTTTGTTATCACCTCAAACCCTTAGGATTGTAGGACACATTAAGAAACAAAAGGTCATATTACTTTTTTATTCAGGTGGTACCCATAACTTCATTGATAAAATATTAGAAAAGTGCCTCGATTGTTTTATGTACCCAATGCCAAATTTTCAAGTTTTGGTTACTAACGAGGGAAGTATGGATTGTGGAGGAAAATTCCACAACGTTAAACTTAGTATGGTAGAATATAACTCATCAAGCCTAGTGTATGTCCTTCCTATTGGACAACTAGATGTTATTTTGGGGATTCAATGGTTGAGAACATTGGGTATGGTTTCCATAAACTCTAATCATTTATTCATGAGATTTTAATTGGAATGAATTCAATATGAACTCAAAGGGTTAAAATATGAAACATCTTAGGTTATCAACTCTCATAGAATGAAAAATATCATAGAAAATGGTATGTTGGCGCTATCTTGTGCGCGGGTTGTAAGACCCAAGGTTCAGTTTATCTATGACCAAGAAAACTCACCAAACATCAGCCCCTTCGACATCACTTGCTTGCGTAGATGAAGTCTCACCCGAGGTATATATTGGGACTGCGAGAACTAGACTTCTACAATAGTAAGAGAATGAGAGGAAAACATAACTCTATTATGTTCTGCACATAACTCTATTTTGTTCAGTTATTATCTTACTCATGATTCAAATTCCTATACTTAGCATATTCCAAATTACTTCATATATTTGTTATTGTCACAATCATGAACCATTGCACCATACTTAACTATCATACAAAGCTATTCTACGATGCATGCAAATAGTATCCATATTCAAACACAGAAAAAAAGACAACATAGGATTCAGTAACATCTCCTTAACATTCCTTTATTCATTCTTCTCATCCATCGACTGCTACATTCAAGAACTCTGGAACTCAGTATCACTCAGCACATAACAGACTATAACATAACCTAATATATCATAACTGAAATTCATGAGAATAGTACCTAACTGAACCCCTAATCTCCCAACCTGTTACATATTTATACAGAAAGCTAGGGCTAAAACCCTAATCTATTCATCCCAAAAATATCCCATTACAATGCTTGGACAACTCAGTTAATGGGTTGTTCGACGACTTTCTTCTTCTTTTCAACCTTCATGTTTCTTTTCTATTGTTCTTCTATTTCTAGAAAGTCAGGTTGTCATCCTCCTGTTATGCTTTATTTCCTTGCCTTATTCCTATGGCTACACATTGTCTTCCTTCTACGCACTTTCCTGCTTATGCGCACTTTCCTACTGGATGCGCCTCAACTACGTGCTCTCTAGCTTTCCTTCTTCTTCTGTGCACTTTTCCTATACCTAGGATTTTTCCTCAAAACTTAATCAAAAACTACAAAATTGTTTCCAAGACTACTTGTCCAACAAGCCCCCAACACTCACCTGTGGCTCATCCCGAGCCACTCAAGCCTGTTTTCTATTCTTCCATGCCGAAATGAAGTTTTGAGAGGCAACCTTTGCTACCTCCACCTCTTTGATGATTGCGAACTCTGTTGTTGTTATCTCCTCTACTCCCTGTGCAGTCAAGTTTGTAAGTTTTTCCTCTGCTTCAATAGTTGCTTGCTTTACCTTACCCCGCACCATGGACAATTATCCAATTACCCACATTGACTCTTCTTGCAGTGGTCACAGTCGCTATTGAAGGATATTTTGTTGATCTCTCATTCTCTCCACTTCTACCTATGCCTGTTGCTAAGACAAAATGGTTGACATGTGCTTTACTGGTGGTAGTGCAACCACCCTTTCTGCTGCCCATTGCACCTATTCTTGTGCTTCTCTTAGCTTGGCCTCTACGAAATTTGTCTCCAAGTCTTCTATCAACTTTGTCCACACCTGCAAATTCACCTCACAATTTTTTTCACTTTTGCCCTCGATCTTCTTAACGTTCACAAATGTTGTGGTTTTCATTCTCTCTCTGCCTTTGCATACCTCTTGTGAAAATCCTGGCATGATCCTTAACTTTAAGTCTTATATTTATGATCAGAATCTATTAATGACTTCATAGATCATCTGCACTTATTCCTCCATAGTCGCTTCTACTACTAGGGGAACTTATGGAATTTCCTGATACAAATTTTGGATTGTTTCTTGGGTCTTATGCACCATCCTCTTAGCTTTGTCCTTTTCCTTTAATGTCGTCTTGTCTATCTCCTCAGCCTTGTGTTTGTTCTTTAGAACCTCTTCTAATCTGCCTTCAACTTCCCTCTTTTGTTGAAGTACTGTGTCACACTTCTCCTGTAATTGGGCTCGTTCATACCTTATTCTTTGTATCTTCATGTGTTCTTCCTCTTCTCCGTTTCTGATTTCTTGCACCAGTCCTGCTTGCAAGTCCTGTAACTTTTGCATGGACATCCTTGAGACGACTATATTTAGATAGCATAGCGTATTTACTTGCTCATGTAACTCTCCCATTGGCCACTCAAGCGTGTCTGCCTCAATTTGTAAGGTTTTATGTCCTAATGTCAACTATGTCAGGTCCAACTGCGCTCTTTCTACTTCTCTCCATGACATTGTTGATGGTTCTTCCCCGGACCTATGCTCCTTCATAAGTTTTGGAGCTTAAAAGATTCATTGAAGTTCTCCCAGTTGGTCCTATACTTTCTTTTGTCGTTCTTCTTTCTTCTTTACTACTTCCTCCCATATCCTTATGTGGTGTCTCATATCTAGTAACCAATTCTGTCTATATCATTATTAGTTAATATGTAAAATGGGGTTGGCCTTTGTGCCTTGACTTTCTTGTGCATCCCTACAGTTTGTTCTTCCCCCTTATCCTTCCTTTTTAGTCCCACTTCGGGGAGCTTTGATGTGCTAGGCAGATCGTCTAGGCCACTCATATGATCTTTTCCTTGGTCGTCACCCTACTCCTCATCACTTTTGTCTTGTTCATCCTCCTCTTCTGAGAGCCCTGGATTTTTTGTTGGGCTCTTCCAATCTTCCTCCTAGTCATTGACTATCAAATTCACATCTTCTGTCGTCAACCTGTAATTGGTTGGAAACCACTCTTGCGTTGGATCCTTCATGGTCTGCACGTACATATGGTGCAGGCCGGCTCTAAATCGAGCAATATCCTTGTATGTTGCTACTATTTATTCTTATATGTGCGGTGTGTGTGCAACTGAATAGGTAATCTTCTCAAAGTAAGTAAAAAATATGGTGTAATTGTCGACATGTCTTTGTTTAATTGGTGAATACCATAAATTGGTATATATCGTAGCCATATTGCTACTACTTGAAGTGTGCATGCACTGGTAAAACCCATGTTCTTGCCACTCGACCAACGCAATGAGGGTGATCAACCAAGCGTAATGAAATTTAGTGCCCTTCTCCCAGGCCTCTGTGCAATCATATAAAAAGTTGTTAACAAAAAATGTATCATTGTTCATCTAAACTCCTTCCATAGATTTCTCTGCTACCACAATGATGACAATTGGTACTTCATATTTATGACATTTTTACAACAGTTTGCAAGCCATTACCTGTGTTGTAAACCTCACATTCTTATCGTTGATGTTTTTAACATCTATGCTCCTCTTTCCCTTGAATGTGTCAAAATTTTCCTTCATTGATTTAGAGAGGGATCACTCTCTTGCCTTGTTGAACACCAGTCTTGGGTCTTCTCCTACTTTCATAAATCCTGTAATACGTGCAATCAACGCAATAACAATCAATACTGGGGGATCGAGCTGGAGTGTCCCCCCATGAACATGCCTTAATAATACCTTCATAGATGCATTGATATCTGTACTCCGCCCTAAATGCAGAATGTCAAATAGGTTCAATATTCCCTCCTTCTACAACCCTGCCGCCCACTCCTATAGCTCGAACAGGATTGCTCTTGTTCCTAGGATGCTCCTCATGCACAAATACCGATCCCTAGCCAAATCATGGAATTTCTGTGCATCTATGATATCATGGTCCATAAACTTAAGGTTGGCAATCTTTGTCACTACTTACACCAACCGAAACTGGTTCTACCGACATTGGGTACTTTCCATTGGTTAGTAAATTTATTGGTGGCACGTCATCCATCCTTGGTGGTAAGTAGTCTCTATGAAACTCTGCTAGTGGCGTTGAAGCCAAAGATTCGACTACCTCATCGACCTATGGTGATGTTATTGGTTTTGTTTTTCCTGAGATTAATCCTAAGGCTCAAAGAGTAATGTCAGGCATCAGGAGTGTTTAAATAAAATGTTTTAATGAGTGCTTTTTCTACCTTTAGTTTTACAAGAAATGATCTCTAAATGAAATTAATATTAGGACAATACAGAGGCTGTATTTCGTTATCCGAGTCACAATTATAATATCAAATCGTATGGAAAAGAATTACAAAACTGTTAAACAAAGCCAGACATCAATTACATAAGAGTCTCACCTTGTTTGTAGTGGAAGAAGAGTAGAGAACTCCCCCTTGAACATGACACAAAATGCAATAATTCACACAGATCGCAGGTCTTGTTTTACTCACATTAAATACAGAGGAAAAACAGTTTACCGAATGAATTGTTGGTATAATTTGATCACAGTAGTTGTAATACTAAATTGCAACCAATCACTCTTCAAGGAATTACATAAAGAAATTCGAGGAAATGGAAACAAAGAGGAAACACATAACTCAAATTGAACGAAAATTAGAATCTATGTCTGCACTTGTATTAATACTAAAAAAAGAGAGTTTCTCTATTACATTGGACAAGAATCATCCTCATATAGAGCTTAAATATATGTATTTATACAAAATCCGTCACAACTGAAAACCATTGGACTTAACTAAAAATAACGTACATTTGAATAAGACAACAACGTGTAAATTTTGATGAGTTTCATTGGCGCTTTCCTCTATCTCTTCATCTGCTGGTAGAAGTGCTCCTTCTCCTTATTCCTATGGACTAGGTACATATGTCATTAAGGCCATCTTAATAATTTAACATATTGTCTTGGATGTTTTAATTTCGTTGCCATCTGTCCCTTCAGATATATTCAACGGGGAAATGAACTATAATTGAGGTCATAGGGTGAGAATAATCAGACGAATAACACAACATTGGCTCTTCAAGGGATGGATAATGGACATAGGGAAGAGTAACTGTCTATGGGAAGAATGATGAGAGAACAAGTGTATGATGATGAAGTGGGATAAGTGGAGGTTAGAATGCGGGTAGATGAGGTAAGTGACTCTTGGAAGATGAAAGGTAGAAAGGGTGGAAGGAAAGGACACTATGCACGTTTTCTTACTTTCTCCTAGCTATGATTTATTTTCAATGTTCAATGCATTGGGTGCATCTATCCATCAATGCGACCACAAACCTTGAGGGATCAAACTTTTCATTTACCTCGAAAGCGAATAATTTCCTTTGTATTTGAGGCAACTTTTCTTGGATCTTGTTCACCTCTTGGAATGTGGCCTGGAACTGTGAACTTGGATTAACTAGACATTTATTGATTTTAAGAAGATCAATCTGGATCATTTCTTGAATGGCTGCTAGAGTTTCTTCTTTGTTCTTTTTGGAATTATGGTGATTCATTTCTATCTCAATTTTCCCTAAGGCTTCTGAGATATTACTCCCCTCAAACTCAATCAACTTTTTGTTTAACGATGACAACATCTCTAGAAAATATTCTTTCACCTCTCTGGTAGATTTCTTGCCTTTTTCCAGATTAGTTTCCTAGACCTTTAAGGCCATCTCACCTCTTAATTGTTCAGAATAAGAGAGAAGAAGAGAATCAGGGACGTTATCTTTATGCACCAATATGAGTACTTCTTGAAACTTAGACTGTGCTGAGCGAGCCTCTTTTTCCTTGACATAGATGTCCTTTAGGGAAAGGTCCACTGCCTGATAACATTTCTGGATGGCATCTACTTTCAGAAAAAGGTCCTGCTGGGCAACTTCTATCTTCTTATTGATTTCCAACGCTTGAGTTTTGAAGGCCGAGATATAATCTATCATGGTACCTTCAGTTAGGGCCAATCTGGATTGTAGCTGTTCTATCAATTCGTCACGCTGAGTTACCACACCTTGGTTGGTTTGTGAACTATGATGGAGTTGCTCAAGGTTAGCTTGAAGCTGTTGAATCTGTTGTCGATCACTAGCCCTGATTTGCTCGAAATCCCGACTCATCATGTTCCCGATAGTCTACTTTGCAGTATATATCTGTCTTTGCAAGTGTTCTACAAATAGGCACTTATGTCACAGTTCTTCGGTAAAATTGTCCATTGACCATTGATTGGCAGTGGAAAAAGCACCTAACGAACCTACAACTTCCTTTGCAAATACTGGACCAGCCTGATCATTTCCATCATACACTAGTCTTTGCCTTTTACTTTTGACCCCATATTATGGCGAGATTCTCTTTTCACGATGACCTTCCTTTTTTTACTAAAGAAGGAATCTGAAGGAGGCATCTCCTCGGGCAAGATGGGAGTAATATCACCCACAAAATTGATTTCAGAATTAGGGTTTCTGAAGCTAGTCTGTAGAGGAGTTAATGATGCAATGGGAGAGGCAACTTCGGTGGAATGTTACTCTCCTATTGTATTGGGGGTGCTAGTAGGAGTTGCTGGTGTTGAATGAGAGACAATTTGTCTCGGATTCATGAAGGCCTCAAACCATGCTATCACATGTGGATCATTTAACCTTGATAACGATGTTCTTATCTCCCAAAATAATACCTTTTGGCTTTTGGGGACCCTTTCAGCTTTGGGCTTAGTGGAGGAGCTCGACTTAGATTTTGTAGACTTAGCTTCCTGTGGAGGAGGCTTGGTTATTGATTCTCCCTGTAGTATCTTTGGCAGACTATTCCGCCTGTGTTCCTAAAAGATGAGGAAACCAACTTGTTGGTCTGGGGGTAGGGTCAAGACTCTGTCTTGGACTTCCTCATGAGATCTCGCGCCTCTGAATATTTCGTCAAACGAGGAATTTTCATGCGTGTACCGCTTCATGTTGAATTGAGCCATATGGTTTTCCATAATCTTATGCAGATCATGTTTCTTAAACTCAAGCTCAACCAATTTAACATCCTTTAGATTTGTGGCCTCAACTTTAGAGTGGCCAAAATCCAATAACGTAAACATGCCAAGTTGAATGGAGAAGGTCGGCCATACCTTTTTCTGAGCTGCTTTGAGCTCCTTGCTAATACCTCCCACCAATGTATGGTACACCACTTCTCTGCACACCAACTTGTCGGGTAAAAATTGTGGAAGAGAGTGAGGGGGAACCGAGCAACCAAAAACTCTAATGTGGGAGAAATTCTCCTCAATGAACCAATCTGCGAGCTTGCCTAGGTTTCCCATAATCCTCTCTGAAATCTGAGGAGGCGGGCGATCATAAATGGCTATGTGAATATGTACTATGACATTGTGATAGTTTTCATAAAATAAATCATTGGCTTTCTCTTCCCCCATAACTTGGAGTGATAAAAATGAATGGGCTCTGAACTAGCCGGGTTCCAACTCCAGTTCATCAATGGGAAAGGGGTGATGAAGCAGATGGAATCCATAACATATGCAGACATGTAAAAGGAGGCATGTTACCCTTTTGATTTCACTGTTTTATAATCAACGATTTCCTTGGCCAAATTATTCGGCAACAATTTGGCCCAATTGAAAGTGTATCCCTCAGCTACCTCGTTCATGATGGATACCCATTCCATCGAGAAGCGAGTAGGGCTCTTCTTCCTGAACAGAGGATAGAGCATCATGGCTACATACACCATATGAGCGTCTAAAGATGATGTGGCATACATACCATGAGCGTCGGTTCTGAATTTCTACGGGTGTCCCCATGAGGCCATGATTATATCGTGACCACTCCTGGCGTATTCAACACATTCCTTTTTCTCGAACTATAGAATGAATGCGACATTGTAAGTATATTTAGGAGTAGGAGAGATTTTTTACATTACTTGCAGATGTTCCGGTCGGAAAGAGCCAATGGAAACCTACTGGTGGTTGATGATGATCCTGGTCTGGACGTCAACATGTTCCAAAGCCCAATTTATCATATCGTTATAAGGCATGATCTTGGTCGTGCAACTATATTGTGCAACTCTGACTATCCTATGTGTCTAAGTTTAGCTGCATAAGAGTCATCTTCTTCTTCGGTGGAGTCTTCTGGGCAGTTGATGATTTCACACTCTAGGATCTCAAAAACTTGTGTCCAAGTTTTAACGGTGTCTGTGGCTCGCAGAGTGGTGTTCGACAAAATGTATGCATTCAGGTTTGAATCTTCGCCTGCTACATCGAGATTTTTTGCCATTTTTCGTGGCGCCATAATCTCTAAGGAAATAGAGCGAGGTTACCCGTTGTAGATAAAATCCGTGAGTTTTTCAATAGATAAAATTGCTAATTGCGAAAGGTGAAACTTATTTCGAAATTGAAGTGCTTTTATTCAAATAAGAGCTTATCGATTTCCGTATATACTCTCTGACGATAAATTTATTACCCTCAATGGAATTGACTACCTGGTGATCCACAATCTTCATTTTAAATCATTACCTTTAATCGATCGTAAATGACATTGATACTTTGATGGTTTGCGTTCGAGAGCTTTGGATGTGACAAGGTGGAAGCCTACCGAATCTTGAATCCACGGAGTATTTAATCTTTTAATTATTGTGATCTTAGTTGGATCTATTAATAGTCCCTGTTTGCACACTACATGTCCCAACAAAATTCCAAATGATGTGCAAAAAATGCACTTCTTCAAGTTCAACGAAATCTAACATTTCCTGCACCGATCCAACATAATCCTAAGAACTTCTATATGATCCTTCATTAGATTGAACATCGTCCAATATTCCAAGTAGACTTCTAGGAATTTATGGATGAACTCCTTTAATGCTGCAACCACTACCCTAGAAAACACTACAGGGGCATTCTTCAATCCAAAGGGCATAACTGTATACTGATAACTTCCCAATTTCATCACAAAAGTGGTCTTGTGTCAATCCTCCTGCGTGATTCTTATCTGATGGTACTCGAAGAATCCATATGTGAAAGAGTAAGTTTCATGGCCTCCTACCTTCTCCAGTACCTCATCCGTGAATGGTGTTGGACATGGGTCATGTAAGCATGTGTCATTCAACTTCCTTAGATATACGCAGATCCTCATTCCTCATGTCTTCTTGTCCTACACCACCATTGATCTGATCCACTCAGATTCTTCTACTGGTTCGATGATTCCTGCTTTGAACAACCTATCTATTTCATCTTTTACATTCTCCTTGTGCCTCGGATTTAGCTTGTAAGGCCTCTAGCACATTGGCTGAGCTCCTGGTTTCAGTGGGATCTTCATCTTGCGTAAGTCTCCTGCTATTCCCTTCATATTTGAAAATGTCATTGGAAATAGGTCCTGGTATTCTCACAACAATTCTGCAATATTTTCAACTGTCTCCTCACTCTAATAATCTCCTATTTGCGCAAACTTGGGATTATCGTCATCCCAATGTTTACCTTCCTCGTATTTATAGGTTGTGTATATACGAAGAATTCGAGCTCCGACCCTTCCATGGCTTGTTTTCCTTCTATCTCTGGTACTTTTAGATTCCTAGGGTCCTGTTCATCATACTCTTCATTGGCTACATTATAACACTCCATTAGCTCATGGACATTCATCTTGGCTTTGTGTGCACAACATACAAGTACCACCTCCATCATCTCTTCTTCTGAGAAGATCTTCGTTTGAATCACTTGCAGCACTGCATCTATGGATGGAGATTCATGTTCAAATGTAAACATGATTTTGAACCTCTAGATTAGTTCTTCCCATCTTGTTGTCTCCCTGTGCATTTCCAAATCCAAATACCAGTTCTTCGAAATTGTGTCTAGTGTATGTATAAATTTGTGTGTCCACTTGGTTTTTGGTACTGAACCCCATAAATCCCTACGATTTTCCACATCACCTGCTGAGTCACTCTCCCCTGTATACTTTTTCATAATGTTTTCTTCCTCATTGCCAAACCTTATTTTCATTATCTGATGCACTATGAGCAATATTTCATTTCCTCTCTATGTGCAACCCACCATCTGGCTGGAGTTTCTTTTAATACAACATCTAGTCCTAACAACCTTTGTTGTTCGGGTTTCTACAACTCAAATAATTTTACAAACATACTTATATAACTTAATCCATCATACATGGGCGAATCACATAGCTCTGTTCCAATCTATCACAAGGATAAAGTGATGCACGCACATTGTCTAGTTCACACTTTGTGCATTCCCTGTTGCTAATGCTCTAGACCTTCTTTAGAATCTAACACACACGAACTGACACTTCACCAACTTAGTGCACCATCTGTTGTCGGGTTGACATAAGCCTCCATTTGCACAGTCATGTTATATAAATTGTCAATGTCATTCCCTCTTGTTGGTTATGTGTATCTCTTTCCTTCTGATCGGTCCAAGGGTGCCGTAACTTTCAAATCTCCAACTTGAAATATCATCTCTCACATATTCAAGTTGATGATCACTTGGTTATCAAAATCCCATTCCAGTCCCATTAGTGTTGGATATGGTTGATTGTCATCCATTATCTCAATAACTTCAAAGTCTGTCACGTTGTGCACCTCGTCTATGTTCACATGTACTCATGTCAACCAACCAATCGAGACTATTTTGTGTTGGTTCACTAACCTTATCTAAACAGGATACCATACCAACTTGGGTTTTCCCATCAACTCCCATATCTGTTTGGGTAACACATTTACATCAAAACCTAAGTTCAAGATAATATTATCCACATCATACTCTCCAATTTGCACACTGAATATGAATTCTTTATTGGTTCACTTTCTGTGTAGTACCTGATTTACCATCCTTTGTGCAACATGAGTTTCCCTTCCTCTTGTACAATGATTAATCATGTCGTATAATGTACTCAACACAACCTCATATTTCATTAACTCTACACAAGTTCTCAGGAATTATGTTAGTGTGCTTACATTCCCTGTTGACTTCTATGGAATATCACGATCTTCTACACTAGGAACAACTTATGTTGATGCTCCCCAATCCACTCTGAGTAATTCTTTCCTTACCCTCTGATATGTCTCCTTTTCTTGTTGAGGATCAAAGGCTCTCATAGGCCCTACTGACTTTCTTACCCAATGTTCAATCTTCTTTCCTTCATCTTTCTTATTAGTCCCCGTTCTAGCTCCTCCGCGCATAACAACTGCTACTCTAGGTCCTTCATTGCATCTTTCGGCTGATATCATCTGCACATTCTAATTCAGATTCTGGTTCTAGTTTCCTCTGTCTTTCCACTTCGCAACTAGTTGGGGATAGTCTTTTGTTGAGTGATCCAGTGTTATTCAATATGTGCACATCATACATGGATTCTAGTAGTCGCGGGCCAAGTGTCCAGGTTGATTACAATTATAAAATATAATCGGTCCTCTTCCTCCTATACCAAAATTCCATCTACCTCGACCTCTGCCAAAGTTTCCTTTGTTCCCTTGATTGAAACCTCTTTGATTGTTGTATTGTGGACCCCCAACTTCTACTACAACATTTTCTTCCTAGATCCTGTACATATCGGATGTGCACTCTCTCATTAAGACAAATGCGCGACAATCCTTCTCCTGATGTCCTACAGATTTGCAAAAATTGCAAAACAAGTTCTTTGGCGTACTTTGATACTCCTATAGTAGTGGACACTCAGTTGGGTGATGGCCTCATTTCTTACATATCTCATAGTATCCTCATCCCGACAATGGATTCGGTGCTCGGATCGCTAAATACTGCATGAATGTTGAGAATTCATCCTTGTGGTGGCCTTCAATCCTACATTTTGTACATAAGACTTGCTCACATTTCTCATTTCCGTTTTTTAGTCCTGCCAGTTGAATTGTCAATGCATCCAACTGCGTCTGAACTTGCGTCATTCCTCCACTATCGCCCACCGGAGATGACTCCAGTTTCATCGTAATCTCTAGTGCCTCGGGCTGCGACACAACCTTCTGCTAGATCAATGGCCTGCAAATGTGTGGGAGAAGCCCTACAATAAACCATTCTGAGTGTTGTTGATCTGGGATCTGGAAAGTTAATCTACCCATCACATCCTTAAATCTCTGGTTGTAATCCCATATCGACTCTATTTGTACTTGTTTGATCTCCTTCAATTCTATGATGTACTGCAATTCTGACTTTGTCTTCTTGAACTCCTTCAATAGTGCTTGCTTAATTTCTGTCAAAGTCCTGGCCTGTCCTATAGGCGTGGTGCTCTATAACTTCATATACCATACTAGTACATGACTTCTAAATGTTGTCATTAACTGCACAATCTTCACAACTTCATCTTGTATGTTCTTTGCAGCCCAAATTGTCTCACAAACAAACAAGTGTTATTCCGGGTCCTCTAACCCAATTCCTCAGAACTCAGGCAACCTAAGAATATTATCCACCCCGACCAGGTTGTTTGATGTAGTCCCTCCTCTTGGTGATTTTGGTTGACTTTGATTCTGACTCTGTGCATTACTTCCACTATTTTGAATCCTACTACTTAATCCTCGACTAACTACAATTTCTTTTGACAGATCTTCAAACATTATTTTTGATTGTGGTGACACACAAAAGGTCATGGATTCGACACATGATCATGTCTGAGTAGGGCTTGTTGTCTCTTCTATTATCAGGATAGATTGAAACTCCTCTTCTTCTCCTCCTAGGTATGGTACCTCCATGATTCATACTAGCGCACAAGGTTCTCTCCTCTTTGGCTCACTGCACGACTCTCCTTTCTCAGCCCCAATCTTTTGCCTCTTGTACCTCCTCCCTCTATGCAACTATCCAAACTCGTATCCTTCCTTTGGTATATCCTCTTCTTGCATCCTCAGTCCCTCCCTGCCTCTTTCATTGCTTCCTTCCTTCTCTTAGACGATCCTCCTGTCATCCCCCAGTTCCCCTATGTGCACAAACCCTTTAGTAGTCAGATTTTATTACCATCATGGCATCTTTATCAACGTACTTAACGATTTCAAGAAACTCCTACATGAAACTTTGAAAAATTCCCTTTCTGTGACACTGTATGATTGAATACAATCAACTGTAAACTCTGTAACATAACCACCTAGTATTCTATCCAACCAAAAATCATCTGCTCGAGTCATTGGGTTACTTACCGAATTCAGTTGTCTTACCGATTCAGGAGTCCAATTCCTCGACGATGTACCTTCCCGTTTTCTCCACTAATCATTCTAGCCACTTTGTTAGAATAAATGGAAATTTTCTAAAGAAGATTTCATACAAATCTGTGGACACATACCTATGCAGCCATTTCTTGTCGCTCATTTGAGGGTTTCTATTTTCTTGTAATGCAAACTCTCGTTCCTTCCTTTCCAACCATTCTGAGATCTCCTTCTTAGTCGGCCACCAAAACATCCCCTTAATCACAAAATCCTGGTCTCGACAATAGAACCATTTGTTGGTGCTATATTGTTCATGGGTTGTAATACCCAAGGTTCGGTTTATCTATGACCAACAAAACCCACCAGACACCGGGCCCTTTGGCATCACCTGCTTGCGTAGAAGAATTCTCACCCGAGTTATCTATTGGGACTACGAGAACTAGGCTTCTACAATAGTAAGGGAATGGGAGGAAAACATTTTGTTCATTCTTCCTTATTATGTTGTGTGCATAACTATATTTTGTTTAGTTATTAGCTTACTCATGATTCATAATCCTATACTTATCATATTCTATATTACAACATAGATTTGTTACTATCACAATCATGAACCATTGCACCATACTTAACTATCATACAAAGTTATTTTATGATGCATGCAAATAGTATCCATAATCAAACACATAAAATAGACAACACATGATTATGTAACATCTCTTTAACATTCCTTTATTCATTCTCCTCATCCATCGACTGCTACATTCAAGAACTCTGGAACTCAGTATCACTCAACACATAAAAAACTATAACATAACCTAATCTATCATAACCGAACTTCATCAGAACGATACCTAATTGAACCCCTAATTTCTTAACTCGTTACATATCTATACAAAAAGCTAAGGCTAAAACCCTAATCTATTCATTCCAAAAATATCCCATTACAATGCATGGCCAACTCAGTTAACTGGTTGTTCGATAACATTCTTTTTCTTTTCAACCTTCATGCCGCTTTTCTATTGTTCTTCTATTTCTGGAAAGTCAGGTTGTCATCCTCCTGTTATGTTTTATTTCCTTGCTTTATTCTTCTGGCTACACCTTGTCTTCCTTCTGTGCACTTTCCTACTTCTATGCCCTTTCTTGTTGGATGCGCCTTAGTTGCACGCTCTCTAGCTTTCCTTCTTCTTCCGTGCACTTTTCCTATACTTAGGATTTTTCCTCAAAACTTTATCAAAAGTTGAAAAACTGTTTCCAATACTGCCTGTCCAACAAGGTAGTAGTGGAGTTATTGTTGGTTGTGGAGCCTGATTATCTTCCAGATTCAAAGGTCTTTGTTTTCAGCCGTGTTTATACCCCATGAAGACTTTACACCCCAGAAGAATGTACACTCTTCCACACGGGGAGGTGCAGAGGGGGGTTACCCCCTCTGCGAGTCAGGGGAAAGCAGGCCCCCGGAGGAAAAATTTCCTTGCAAATGTATATTGTAATTTCATTGTAAATCTAGATCGTTCATTATAAGGTCACAGATCTAACAATAGAAATTATGTTAGGTTTTTTTTCCCTAGAATGCAACCCTCTTTTATGAGGGAAATGTATTGCGTCTAAGGATGAGAGAAAATATTTTATTCTGAGATAGGATACTGTGAGAGAACGAAGAGGAAGTTACAACGGGTTTGCTCTATGTTGTATCCCTTCATTTGTTGGATAATAATAAAGGAAGGACTTGGCAATTTCTCTAGTGGGCGTAGACCACACTGGGTGAACCACGTATATCTGTGTCTCTATTGTATTGTGTATCTTTTGTGTTTTATTTCCGCATTTGTTTTATTTTATTGCTCCATGATCTTGTTTTTCTAACAACTGGTATCAGAGCAAAAGGTAACTCACAGGGAAAGAGGGTTCTTGGTTTGAGTGGGAGCAATGTCGGAAGATGGAAAGTTTAGGGTCGAAAAATTTAATGGCCAAAATTACCAGTTATGGAAGATACAGATGGAAGATTATTTATATCAGAAGGATCTATTCCTACCATTGGGCGGAATAGAAAAGAAGCCGACGACTATGAAGGATTAAGAATGAGAGATTCTTGACAGAAAGGCTCTAGGAAAGATACGTTGAGCCTGGCAGCGTCGATGGCTTTGAATATTTCGAAAGAAAATACAATGAAGGGTTTGATGGATGCATTGGATAAATTGTATGAAAAACCCTCGACGTCCAATAAGGTATTTCTAATGAAGAGATTATTTAATATGAAGATGTCATAAGGTGGGTTTGTTGCAGATCATTTAAATGAATTTAATACGGTTACAAATCAACAAAGTTATGTAAAAGTGGACTTTGATGATGAGGTCAAGGCTCTTCTAATCTTGTGCTCATTGCTAGAAAGATGGAATGACTTGGTAAGTAACTCTGTCTCTAGTTCAAATACTTTAAAGTTTGATGATGTTGTTGGTGTTATCCTTAGTGAAGAAATGCGACGAAAAAGCACAGGTGAGACATCAGGTAATGCCTTGAACATGGAGAATAGGGGAATACAAAAGGATAGAGGAAAGAGCTCAAGGAACCGTGGAAATTATAGGAAGGGCAGATCCAAATCCAGACTTGGAAAGATAGATTGCTAGAATTGTGGGAAGAAAGGACATCTTAATAAATACTGCAGAGCTCCAAAGAAACAATGAGATGGACAACAAGAGAGAAATTAGGAAGAAAATGTAACAGGTGATGTGTTACAAGATGCTTTGATTCTTTCTGTAGATAATATTCCTGAGTCTTGGGTCGTAGATTCAGGGCTTCATTTCATGCCACACCCCATAGGAAATATTTTCTAGATTATGTTCAAGGTGATTTTGGAAAGGTTCATTTGGGTGATGATGCACCATGCAAAATTGTTGGAATGGGAAAGGTAAAAATAAAGAAAATCAATGGAAACCAATGGTTGTTGAAAGAGGTAAGACATGTTCCATATCTAAGGAAATATAATTTCAACAGGACAATTGGCAAGTGAAGGTTGTATATCCATATTTACAGATAAGACGTGGAAGGTCATTAAAGGGTCATTGGTGATAGCAAAATAAGAGAAGGTAGATACATTGTATTTATGTACTGGTAGTACTGATTCTTCTATCTCTTTAGCTTCTTCAGGAGAGGATACAACACTGTGGCATCATAGTCTTGGACACATGAGTGAGAAGGGGATGCAGATACTTCACAAAATAAATTTGTTGCCAGATCTTAAACAAATTAATTTGGACTTCTATGAGCATTGTGTTTATGGAAAACAAAAGAGAGTCAGATTTCTCAGAGTCGAAAAAAGAAAAGAAGAATGAAAGGTTAGAGCTTGTGCATAAAGATGTATGGGGACCATCTCAGGTATCATATCATAGTGTCTCTCGTTACTATGTTACTTTTATTGATGATGCAACTAGAAAAACTTGGGTTTATTGCATTTGACAAAAATCTGATGTTTTTGATACTTTTAAGAAATCGAAAGCTTTGGTTGAGAATGAGACAGGAAAAAATTTGAAGTGTCTCATATCAGATAATGGAGGTGAATATGTCAGCAAGGAGTTTGATGATTAATGTTCATACCATGGGATTCGTAGAGAGAAGACAGTTCCAAGAACACCACAAGAAAATGGTGTGTCAGAAAGAATGAATAGGACAATCATGGAGCGTGCAAGGAGTATGAGATTGCATGCTGGTTTTCCCTTACAATTCAGGGTAGATGCTGTAGATACTACTGTTTACTTAATAAACAGAGGACCTTCAATCTCTTTGGATGGTATAATTCCAGAGGAGGAATGGACAGAAAAAAAGGTAAACTATTCTTTTTTGAAGACTTTCAGTTGTGAAGCATTTGTCCATATTGATAAAGAAAATAGAACAAAGCTTGAGGCAAAATCCAAGAAGTGTACCTTTATTGGATACAATGTTAATGATTTTGGTTATCGCTT